>JAQIBA010000031.1:1590849-1647565 GCA_028293925.1 Brueelia nebulosa | reverse complement strand
ACATTTTGCACCTGCCAGTTGGTAACCCTTTCCCCCAGAAAACTCGTTCAAAGTCGTTCCTTTGAAATTCAAACTAATTTTGGCGAGCAACAAATTTCTCCTTGTTAATCACTCTAATGAACTCATTATGCGGAGGCATTTCGATTGGGGCTTTCGAATGAAATAAAAATAATTTTTGTCGAAATGTTTTACACTGTGACAGGTGGTCTGTATAACAGTAGTAAGAATCAACAAACAAAACATTCACACCATAAACAATTTATACTTTTAATAATGAAAAGTATGGTTCTTGTAAATTTGAAATTCCGTTAAGAGATTCATTCTGGCACACGCCCTTGTTTATTTTTCTTTATTTTTTCACTCTCCCTGGGGAACATATTTCTCTCGTTACAATCATTTGTTTCCGTTTGTTTATTAATTTTTACTGGATTTTTCCCTTCTCGATTGGATTCCTTGTTTGATGTTATTAAAAATAACGGACTCATGCGCTCGAGAGCCCAATCACCACTTGTTTTTTGTCGAGTGGGAATTTTCGAAAGCCCTTTCTTGGCAGCCCGAACGAGCATTTCCATTAAAATGCAAAGAAAAAATTTATTTCGCGTAAAAAATCGTGACGAAGTGTTTTATTTTTAAGAAACTAATTTACGATCATCTTAGTCACCTGATTATGGTTTGAGAGTTAAATAAGATTGGTTTAAGCGGTTTTGATATCAAAGGCTGACTGCTCAACCGAGTAATAAAATGTCTTTTGCATCACGTTCCAGCATTCGGTGTCCCATTCTTTCATTGGGGTGTTCGCCTTTGACAACGGCCCGATAACGAAAATTACCAAAACAATTCTGCTTGTCACACTAATTTTCTCGGGTTCTTTCCCGGTCGGCCTGCACTAATAATAATTTATTCTCGGTTCTTTCAGGCGTTGCTGAACCATTGCCTCCCGCGGTAACTGCCCCGAGTTATTGTTATTACCTCAAATGTGCGCGAAATAAATGATTGGTGAGAGACAAAAAAATTACCTAAAATTTTTATTAACAATAATAAAATAAATGTGAAAATAAAATAAATGTGAAAATAAAATAAAGGTAAAAATTAAATTATTTTCTTCATGTTAGATGGTTTTTTGAGACTCTTTGTTGTTCTGAATGTTTATCCAGCATTTTCCTTGAGAAAAATTTTCCATTGAAATGATGGAAAATACTGATTGCGACATTGGGGAGTTCTGGAACGAATTACGCAGACACGTTTTTTACACTTAAAACTATTGTAAAAATTGTTTTCTGACAATCCGTGTTCGCACTTTTCCGTTTACTGATTTTCCCCGAAATTCATCCTTCATTCGGACATTTCCGCAAAGGAAAAAGACTTGAGATTCTCAGGAAGGTAATGATTTTCCAACAACAATTAAATGAAAGCGAAGTCACTTCATTTCAATAAGTCAAATCACACATTCAAGGTTACATAAATTCCTACGAAACTGAAACTTGTTCTGAGTACAATTATGTATAAAATGTCAAAAGTCCCGTAAAGTCCGATGTCAAAGGTCATAAAAGTAGTTTTAACCCCATTTTCAGCAAAACGGTGAGTTTTATAGTGAAAATAGCTCAGGCAAAAATTTTTAGGGAATAAAATTACCCATAAAAATGTATCAACACTTCTTTTTCAAAGAGTCATCGTTTCTGAAATATAAAATTTTGCTGAAAATGACGAAGAATTAATTTTTTTGACCTTTGACCCTTTTCGATTTGAGGACTTTTGACATTTTATATATTTTAATTTCATATTTAATTTTTTTATTATCATGTTAGTATTTTATTAAATATTATGTGATGAATAAAATGAATATTATGAAATGAAATAAATGAAATATTATGTTATGAATAATATAAATGTTATTTATATTATATAGAAAATATATTTTACAGAAATTGTAGGTAGGTAAACAATCGTTTAGAATATTATAAATGTAAATTATATATGGAGAATTATATATGAATTTAGGCCAAAAAGTATTACATATTATTGTTTAATTATTATAATTATTTAACTATTGTATTAGTAGTTATTATTTAAAGAATCATCTATAGAAATGTAGGAAAACAATAGAGGCAGTGCATATTTGTTTTGTATATTATTATTGTAATTAATAAATGGAAAGTAAAGGGCCATATCTCGTCAGATTGACAACGGGGAGAAAAAAGTTATTATTATTATTATTGCATTATTATTATATATTATTACATATTATTTTATATTACATTGCCCGACGAAAGCCGAGAAGGCAATTCCGGGCTTAAATAAATTTTTAAAAGAAACTTATATTACATTGCGTTACATATATTCATTTATAATTTTATGTATACTCTAAACAATATGACCAAGTTTCAGCTTATGTAACCTTGAATGCGTAATTTGACTGGACGAAGTGGTTTGTTTTGAAGCAAAATGAAAGTGAAAATGAATGCCTGAAGGAACAAACCTAAGATATTTTCCCGCGGGAGTTTCAGGGAATGCAAAACAGTGCAAAGACATTTCCAGTTAACCTCCTTTGGATATGCACATTTCCCCGTTGCTATTTTACATTCCAAAATGGAAATTCTGCGGTTAAAAAAGCGAACGACTGGTCAGGAATGAGACTCGACAATACCGAAGGCTCACAAATATTGCTAAGACGAAGCTCGTTAGACCAGTCCTCTCAGAAAGTTTGAGACTTCGGCGATTTTCATAAATCCGGTTTTGAATTTACACAAATTCTCGCAATTTGCCCGCATTTAATTGAGATATCAAATTTCAGACGATAATAAAGCCGTTTTCGGGAAGCAAAAGTTTTTTTTACTGCCTTTATCAGTTCACTGGACTTTTATAAAGTTGTTTCTTTTTAAGTATCCTTTGGCAAAAAGTTGTGTGCTCTCTCGAAAGCTCGACTGAACTCAAATTTCGCACTAATGAGTGAACTGCATTAACCGCAAGCTAATGTTTTTTTTTTCGTTATCACGATGTAAATAATCTGATAATTCATTTGGTAGCTAATTAAAGATCCAACGAATTTGTTTTGGTTTACGTGAGAACCGAATGTTAATTTTTCCTGAGGAAAACAAAGGAAACGTAATTGTAAAATGTCATCAACGGGGCAAAACCACGGGATTTCAGATTGCGGGGGGGGGGGTCGTTCCTCCCCCCGAAAGTTTCTTGTTCACGAACCTTGTCAGTGCCAGGCACTGTTAATGTAGTCGACCGATAAGAGCAAACTAATCTTACATTTTCCTACATTTACATGAATATTAAAATAATTTTTCTTTCCACACACCCTCATTACACCCGCATAAAGTGGAAACATACGTAAGATAATACATCGGGGAATAATAAAGGCTCAGGTAGAGAATTCTTTTTAAGAAAAATTGACCCCGCAGGTGATTTGACCCCTAGGGAATGGATAAGGCCACCCATTTTTAAGCATTTCCACGCTTGACATGCCATGCTGAGCGGTTCGGATCACTCAGAGGAAGGGCCCAGCATGGCTTCTATCTCCCCTCTCCCTCCCTCCCCCTCCCCTCCCCCGAGCGCCCCCCCCCCTCCTCGAGGGGAGGAGGCTTGACAGCTCACAATTAATGTCCGCGTAGCGTGTTTAGTCTAGTCGATAGACCTTTGCTGAAAAACGTGAGTCTACCTTGGGCTCAACACATATTGAAATCTTTATTTTTTCCTTTTCTGCTTTTAATGGATTAAAAAGGCATATTAGGGGATTAATTCGTGGTAATAATGAAGCTTCACGCTGAAGTTTTAATGAGCCCAATCATTTAAGTTATATATTGTCGGTTTCTATTCACCGGAATATAGTCTTCGGTTCTGTGGGCGGCTTTTGTGGTTTTGCTTTGCCTTGCCCTGATCAAACAAGGCCTAGGGGGTGGAAGGGGTGCTTCATTCCCAGAAAATTTGACTTCTCAAAGTGAACCCTTCAAAGAGCCGTCAATATGATGTCGCTTGTTAATCCCTTTTATTCCGATCTTCTCGTGGATTAGTTCAATCAAATTAGGCATTCAAGGTTATATAAATTCTCAAGAAGCTGGTGAAATTGTTCAGGGTATAATTTTATTATATATAATATATCTAAAGTTTTAAAAAATTCGAAGACGGGGAAGAAATGGCGTACGGTCAAAGTTTTTCGCAATTTTCAGAAAACCGGTAAGTTTTATCGTAAAAATAGCTCAGACAAAAATTATAGAGAATAAAATTATCTACAAAAAATGTATTTATACTTTTTTCCTAAGAGCCACCGTTTCTGAGATATAACGATTCAAAAAGTCAAATGACACATTTGTGACCATTCTTAACATGGCAACATTGGCATTGGTTTTTCGGCATTTCTAGCAAAACCGTAAGTTTTATTGTAAAAATAACTCAGACAAAAATTGTAGAGAATAAAATTATCTACAAAAAATGTATTAACACTTTTTTCCTAAGAGTCACCGTTTCTGAGATATAATGATTCAAAAAGTTGGATGAGTTGTAAAAATTGCCCATAAAAAAGTATTCTAATTTCAAGACTCCGTAACTTTTTTTTGAATCGACCAATTTCGACCAAACTATGTACGGTCAAAGAGCTAAATTAGGGCTTTAAAATGAGCCTCGTTTGACGTTTCTATCATCAAAACTTTGGAGACTATGGGAGCTCAATGTTATACAGAAACTGTATTTATGTAACTTCACCCCTCATTTTTGAACTAATTTGACTGGACTGGAATGTCAGAGCTTAGAAATACACCAACGGAAAAAAGAAATACCTAAAAAGCGGTAAAAATTGACAAAAGAAAAGTGTATTTGACCGCATGATGAAGGAAAATAAAGCACTTCAGCCTGGAACGTGGTTCCCAGTGGCACTGTCAACCTGTGATTGTTGAAAAAGAGAAAACGTGACCGCAGAAGAAGTAATATTACCGAATAAATTTGAAAAAAATTCTCACTTGCAGCCAAAAAGGGTGTCATAAATTGTCTAGTCTTACTGCCATCTTGTCACATCCGTAAAGCAGGGGTTATCAGGTCTGACCTCATGTCTCTCACCAATTTGAATTATGGTTTTGAGGTAATGAAATCAGTTCAATTACATAATAAAGATAAACACGGCAAACAAGAGCTTTTGCCGAAAAGTGAGGGAACGAGGCTACCATTTTATGTTTGCACTATAATTTGTTTGAAAGTGCGGTGATAAGGAGGGGGTGCTGTCGGTCCTACAATTCCCATTCATTAACCCTTTCTCGGGTGAATCCCGTCAGGTAAACGTCTAAATTCGGACCGTTTTTCGAAAAGCCGAGACGGTACTTATGTCAGCATTAGTAACACCGCTGAAAGTCAAATGCTCTAATAAAAGTCTTCATAAAAACAAATTCAATGCAAGCGAAATCAATCATGTTTATATCTCCCCTCATTTATCTAATCCGGCATTTCCAGTTGATTTTTTCCTTGGGTTCTTTTATCCCGGCTTTTCCACAGGAGGCAAATGACATTCATTCGGGTTTGTCGGTTTTGATTTAACGCCCTCATCGTTTACTCGCCCTGCAATTGATTCCTCCTAATTATAATAATCTCTCACTTCCAGAGAGGCGGGAAGACTTTGATCGACAACCGAAACTTCTTTTTTCGGAAATTATCGTCTTCGCTTTGGAATTATTCTCGTTTCTTATAATTGTTTAATCTCTTTTTTGTGGCAAAGCTATGCGTTTAGATACGCTTGTCAAAAAAAAATTTCTTATTATGTATAAGTTATACCCGGAGATGGTTTTTTTTCAAAAAAAAAAAAAGATCATTTGTGGTTTTTCATGCCTTTAAAATGTTTTTTTTTTTTCGAACCCCTTCTCCCATTCGAACCAATAGGTGATTCTATCAGTTTCATCAAAACTTTGCGGTTTCAATGAAAGAATCATTGTTGTAACGTCGTGTTGCCATCATGCTGACTTCGCACTTTGTTCAGATCACCAAACACTGACCGACACAACCAATTCTGATACGCCTAACTCATTGTTTACTAATTGATTTATCCCCCTTCTTGTCTGGTTATTCAAGATGACAGGTTCATTGAGAAATATCAAAAGAAAAACGGTGGAGGTGAAAAAAAAAGGTTGTTGTGTTTGTTCCTTATTAAGGGGTTGCAGCTACTGATCAGCATCCGTTCAGGTTTGTTTTAATTTTTCAGCATTCGTGAAATTTATTTTATATAATTATATTCAGATTAGACTGAAATGTGAACAATATAAATTATGAGTTTTGTTAATGTTACCTGGAAAAATAATTATAACTCTCTGTTTTTATAATTACTAACTCTGAGTTTTAATCAGACTTTTTGCTTTGAATGAAAGTCTGATAATACCGATTGTAAAATTCTGTATAATTTCATACAGTATTTGCAAAAGCAGAAAGATTCCGTATCTCTTTCTGATAATCTGACTACTGCATTCATCCTTTTTTTGGACATTGGAAGATTTATTTTTACTCGCAGGCTATTATTATTCAAAATATTTAATTCGGGTGTATATTTACAATATTTTCACATTGTGGCCTTAATAACAAGGTGGAGAAATTCGTTTGGAATGTCTGACAATCGCCGATAAATTCTGAAACTGAAGCAAATCAAAAGACACCAGAGGCGGTGAGTTTTTAAATGTGCTAAACGATTAGGCGATTTTCCCTTGTGTATGCCTGAACCTGGTTCGGCGTTATCGTCAACTGAATATTAGTGTGAACACTGCCAAAATTCAGGTACGGTCTTTATATTCACCAGTTACGAGATAACCTACTGCGGCCATCTACCGACAAATGGCGGTAACTGTTACGATTTTTAAAAGTGAAATAATTTTTTTCCTGACGTATATTAATACTATTGATAAGGAATATCAAGATCGCTCCTAATAATGAATAGAACAAAGCGAACAATATACATAAATTAAATTCCTTTTTCTTTAATAAAACTCGTTTTAATTATTCGACTAAACAAATGATAAAATTCCGTTAAATAATTACGTGTAAATATTTTGAGTTATTTTCAAGTATAAATTATTTGAAAAAGAAACCACCCCAAAATATGAATCAGAGAAACAAGACGATGAGAAAACTGGCTCAATTTCCCTTCCGCGAAGGGAGTGTTTAATTGTAAAAAGTGCAAAAGAATATCATCACCCTTTTGTATTGTGAAAGCAAATATTCTCTTAAAAAGGCAGTCATCCGCCTCCACCTTGTGATTCCTCTTCATTTTATTACATCCATAAATTACAACTCGGGGTGCTAATTGTGCCATAAATCCACCTGAATCTCCTTCTTTCCGCTTTCCTCCGTTCCGTTCTGTTTTCTTTATTTCCTTATTTTGTTCATTGTCAAAATCTGGGGTGATGCTTTATTTTGTGTTTATTTTTTTTACCATTTGCTTTCATCGCTTTAATTAGGTTAATTTCCTCAATGAATTAAGGAAATTTCGCAAAAGCCGCATTGCAGAATAATAACTGAGATATTTTTTTTTAAATATATTTGTAATGCGTCATTATGTTGGAATGACTCGCTCTGTTGTAGTGCTGTTGACTCGCCCTATCTTGACGACTCATTACAGTTACAAACAAGGGTTGAAAAAAAAACCACTGAAACAGCCCAACAAAGGCATAAAAATAAAATGCAAATTATGATTTGAGTTTTAATAAGTTCAGTAAATTCAGCTTAGTATGTTCAGGGAGTTCAGTGGATTCAGTTTTAGTTCAGTTTTTGCTTAGTATCCTTAGTTAACCCTTTGAGGTCGTATAAAATTTGTGTATGGGTATCTATTGGTCGGAATTAATTTCTTTGTAAAGAGCAGGGATACATATACATAATATTCACCAATATTTAGTCATATTTTAACAAGAGAGAATCTCTAATTACTCATAAATACAATTTATAAAATATTCTTTGGAATTATACAAATCTCCAATCGATGGAGCATTGTATTAGTTGATGAAAAGGTTTAATAGAAATTGAGGAAAAGTATAAACTGATGTAGGAATGCATACAGTATAAGATTCGTATATATTCGTGTAGTTCCTTCCTGTGTTGCTGAGAGCAGACATACGACTGCAAAGGGTTAAATATCGCAGTGTTCTTGGTGTGCGCTCAATTCATTAATTCCAATATAGTGTTTAGTTCTCATTGTTTTTCAAAATATAACTGTTTTAGAATAAAGTGTCGGTTCAGTGAATATTACATAAAATCCTACAGAATAAAAAATTTTGGTGTCAGAAGTTACAAAAGACCAAAGTCTACAAAAATTTAACCGGTGCCAGAAGTGAGACACCAAATATTACATATTTGTAAAATTGTCCCTTAAGACTTCAGTAGTTCCGAAATTTAGCTGATTATACAACCCGCTCTGAATAAGGATACACAGAAAGGAATTTCTAAAACAAAACAACGCTAAAGAGAAAACACAGTAATGCATTTCCACCGGAATTATGTAGATTATTTCCAAATGTAACAACACGTGAAAGGCCGAAATTACAAATCTCCATTATCGATATCGATTATCGCCATAATTTACTTCACGAATCCCAAAGCTTCAAAATTGAAATCGATCAAAAGCCGGCCATTAAATGGGCGTTTCTCTGAAAATCACGCCTGAAGAAAATCAAAAGTCATTTCCATCTAAAAGCAATCAAAAATGGCGGACTAATCATCGGGACGGCAGAAAACTCCGTCCGACCAATGAAATTCTAACTGGAATCACTCCTTTTTTCGTGGATCCATTCCCGACTCCTAAAAATGCTTATGAAGCAATAATTAATTTAATTAAGAATATTAATCAATCGATGGAATTGACAAGGCAAAAAATTCCAGTCGGTTAAACTGATAATTTCATAACTCTTCATAACTCTTAGGCCGTCTGACGATCACTCAGAACCGGCGTACTCAGCTGTGATTGGCCTCAACAAATACAACCACATTCACGTAATATTAGCTGGAACAAAGAGATTCCTCGGGAGGGACTCTTAAATAACCCGTCTCGCAGGGCTCACCCCATCGCAGAAGTCCTCTTTTAAGGTGATGAAAATTGTAATTACTATCATTATTTCGTAGCCGGAGGAAAGTCTGAGGATTCGGTGAGGAAATGAATGCACAACGTCCGGATTTCTCGTGTATTTCCTCCTTTTTTAAGCTTTCCTCGGCGAAGAGAAAAAAATATCTATAACAATATCGGCTCCCATTTAATATCACATCCAAAGGTGGATGGCTTTTGGAGCGATGCTTCGATCGCGGCGGCGGACCCATTTAGAAAAGATCGAGATTAACGGTTTGTTTTACAAAAATAAAATGTGGAAGATGGAGGAATTGAAAGTGGCTTTAGAAAATGTTGCTCCCGACGGGGATTCGCTGCAGAAACCGGTCAACCTGAATTCCCGGTTAAAAATAAAAAGAGAAAATACTAATAACAGCTTTTTATAATAAAATATAGTGTTTTGTTATTCTTTTAATTGTGGCCGAATACCTAGTTTTTTAATTATTTTGGGCAACTTGTAAAACATCTGGGCTCCGACCGGATTTCATTTGGTAGACATGTTAACCCTTGAGCTTCTCCCGGTTTTCTTATTTCGTTGGAGGCGGTCATGTTTGGTCTGGACGAAATAATAACATTCAGGTTTTCGGCTTTCCAATGATAGACAGAGAACACAGCTCTGAGTAATTGTTGTCTACAAACGAGTGTATGTGTGGTATTTACAATCGTACCTACGAATTTTATTCTTTCTTCGAGTTTGTTCATCTAAAGCTCACTTATTGAGTTTATAATATTACTTATTATTTTGACTGAAAAATACAAAAAATATTATATTTCTTTATCTTAATAAAACCGTTTAAAAATGAAAACAATATAAAACCAAAATTTTCCCTTATTTATTTCCTCTTCGAAAAAACATTTTCCAGTTATTTATGTTTCATTTATTGTTTTTTTAAAGTTATTTATTTGGATTTGTAAAACTAAAATAGTTAAACGATACTTAAATAAACTAATTTTTGCTATGAATTTACTGTTCTTTTTACGACCGATCGTTCAAAATAACAAATCAAATTAGCCCTAATGTGTGTCCAAAGGGTTAACCTTTTTTATAATTTCTATTCCCTTTCTATGTAATACACATAATTTTTATTATTAAAAATATAGGTATAATAATATGATTTGTGTATCCTTTTTTAGGACTTGACAAATACAATACAAATAGGCATTACTACACTTATATACGTGACAAATCACACAAAGAAACAATAAAATCATAAAAAATTTTAACTGCTGCTCTCAGTGACAAAAAAATACATTTTTGGCGGGAAATGTTTCATTCCTGAAATCCAAAAATTTTATTATTGGTCAAACATAAAACGAAATAAATATTTTGGACAGCAAAAATCATTTAATATAGAATAGAATTGAATCTTTATTCGCCCTTGGGCATAAAAATGGGTGACTACAATTACAAATATCAAAAAAAGAACAAAAGATGTTGAGATAAAAAATGGGCCTCATAACATCAACTGATTGAGGAGAATATTTTTTGTTCTTAGGGAAAATCATTTAATATTTCTAAATTAAAACAATTTTTATGATTTTAATATTTCCATATATTTAGTAATAGTGAAAATGACATAGAGATTAAGCTATCTTTTTAATTGAATGAATATATAAAATTATATTTTTACAAAAAACAAAACTGTGTTATCTCGACTGAATTTTTTAAAAAGGAAGGCATTAACAGCTTATTTCTCTCTTCCAAAATCTGTTGCATTTACGGTTAAATTTCCAAAAAGATCCAAGAATATGATAAAGTCGTAGTTTCTTTAACATTTAAATCTTGGAAGAAAAAGAAAACCCCCGAGAGAAGAAAAATAAAAAAAAAAGTACAATAATCCCCGAAATTTCTCATTTCCTTTCCTTTCGTGCAGTTTGTCTTCAAAATTTTTGTAAAATTTCTCTTGCGATTCCATTTCATTTCATTTGGCGTTCGGTAAATGTTCACAAAGCGGGCACGCAGGGGTGGAAGCGCCCCCGGGAAACCGAACGAGCCGTTGTTGTTTCTTTCCTTCAGCCATTTATCTTTGTCGTTTATCTGAGTTGATTCCCTGAGAGCGCTCAGGTGCTGCCCGATAACATCGCGAGGATTGTTCCTTGCTCAAGATTTATCGCCGACAAGCTTTACTTTTACGCCAGTCCTCGTCTTTTCTCCTCTCCATCTTCACTTCGCCTATTTTCTCAGACGTTTTCAAATCCCTAATCAGGGCTTTTGCCTTGATCCTTCTTTTCGCGCTTTTAACATTTTTTTGCCTCTCCCCCGTCTTTGCCCCGAATTCTCTTATTTATAAACTGCCTTTCTTTTTGTTCATTTTCATTATGAGTAACTATTCGGCATAAATAGTTTTTCCCACATAAAGCTTTCATTTTTATGATTTTGTATTTATTATTTTCAAATTTCCTTCCTCTTTCTCTCATAAAATCAAATTTTTGATTTTTTATCAGTGATTGGACCACCAGCTGAGGACTGCCGCAAAAGTCTATTACTCACTTTCTTCTTTAGAGATTTCTTATGCGATAATCTATGCCATTATAATAACTTTACTCGGTGACTGGTTCTTCAACAAATTTATTGCGGGAGATGAAAATTATTTTCCAACTGTATTTTTTTTTTAACAAGAATTTCTAATAAATGCATTGGGAGAGTGGTCGTATTGACGCGAAATAAAAAATTAATTTTTATGAAAATAATAATGAAAACAGCGTGAATGCAGATAATTTAATTTTAAGAATTTGATTTTGCGATAGCGAAGTCTGGAAGAAACAAACTGGTGGATTATTTTTCAAAAGCGAAAAAATTAGAATTAATTTTTTTTGGTGAGTCACGTCAAAAATATCTGATTTTAAATTAAATTCTTTCAGATCCAAGATTAAATTTATTGAGGTGAATTTTTTTAAATATAATTTCTAATATATAAAAATGGATCCATTGTAATGAATATTTTATATTTTTAAGCATAAGAACCAAATCAAATTACTTTTTACATTTATATACACTAAAAAAGCAGTATATATATTATTAATATTGTTAAAAAATTTCTTTATTGCTCTTTAATTATTTTAATAATTCATTAAAAACTTAATTACATACGTATTTGAGTAAGTATTACTTAAAAATAGTAAAAATTATGCATTTGATTTTGGCGCGTTTATTTGAATCAAGCGCGCGTTTTAGGCATTGCTGCCAATATTAAAATCCTGCGTTTCACTACTGATTTCTCGTTTTGAACATACACAACTACTGGGTGAGTAGTCAAACCGTTGAGCTGATAATTTTAAGTAACAATTTGAAAATTTCAATCGAGTAATGGGGTAGAGTAATTTTTAAAAAGTAAGCATTTTTTTGTGCATATTCTCTGAAAATTTTGTAAAGTAACGGCTGCCATCAGAAGTGCCAACTACACTGCTCTGTTTCCTGCTTATTATTCGCGGTCAGTTAAATCAGTTAAAAATCTACTTTACCAGGAAAATGAAAATTCAAAAATTACCTGCAGAAGCCATTTCAAAACTTGAGAGTGGACTAATTATAACAGATGTTGTTCAATGCGTGATGGAGTTGGTAAGATTCTGAAGATTGAAAAAAGATTCGTTTGAAGAGTATTTGTTTCATACAAAATTACGTTACAATAGGTAAATAATTCTCTTGATGCTGAAGCTACAGGCGTCGCCGTGAGGGTTGATCTTAAAAATTATCAAATTCGTGTGACTGACAACGGGAAAGGCATTGGAAGAGAAGATCTTGAACTTGTTGGAGAAAAGTAATGTAATTAATTTTTTAAAATGAGGCGAAGGTAAAGCTGAGATGAATTAAAAATTTTAGGTTTATGACGAGCAACTATAATTCCTTTCATGAAGTCGACTCTGCTTTTCCAAAATATGGCTTTAGAGGTCAAGCACTATCTAGTCTTAAAGATATGTGCAAGTCATTGACAATTGAAACAAAGTCAGAAGAAGATGGTCTCACCTTTGTCAAGGTATTAGAAATCAAAGTAAAAAATAATGAAAATTTAATCTAAAGCTTATGCTTGGATAAGTAATTTCTAGCCTCTTCACAGCCTATAAACTTTAAATATTTCAGATCTTTCAAAGCAATAAGGCAACCAAAATTACAGAAGTCACAAGTGGAAGAGATGGCACTGGAACAACTGTAACTGTTGAAGATTTCATGTGCACAATGCCTGTAAGGAGGAAAAGAATTAATGAGGTGTTCGATATTGAAGAAATAAAAAATCAACTTCAGCATCTTGCAATTATACACTTTCATGTAAGTTTAAGTTTTAATTCTAAGAAAACTAAATCCCCAAAAATGGCAGCAGATTTACAGATTTTCCTCTTTCGATGACTTATTAATTTACCATTTTCAGGAATCACTCATTACAACTAAAATAATGTGAATTAGAAAAATAATTTTTATTCCTCAGGTGTGTTTCACATTAAGAAATGATTTCAAAGGTACTATAGTACTTCAGACTCCTCAAGCTTCAAACATGCTGGAATCAATATCAAACATATTTGGAAAAACTTTAGCTAAGTCTCTTAAAGCTTTATGTTATAAAGAGGGAGAATATGATATTTCTGGATTTATAAGCTTAAAACCCCAAGTTCAAAATAACATGCAATTAATATACATAAATCAGAGAATAATAACAAAAGGTTTAATTCATAAATTCATAAATAATGTGATTAAAGAATATTTGGGGAAGAGCATTTTGTGTAATGATTCACCCACAGATCAAGTTTTAAAATGTTTGAAAAATTGTTGTTATAATATTTTCATAGTAAAAATTCAGTGCCCACATTCTGGTTATGAATTATTCACAAATTTGAGGAAAACTACTGTTGAGTTTAGGAACTGGAAAAATGTTTTGCGATGTCTTCATAAAGCTGTAAAAAGAGCTTTTAGAGAGGTTCTAAATTTGGATGGGTCATCACAGTTACATTTGCAAGATAATGACAGCAATAGTGATGATGAAAAAGAAAAATGTCCAGGAATGTTTGGCACAAGTGTTTTAATGAATGCAGTGAAAGGAGCTCCAGTTAAAAGAAGACTTATCACCAAAAAGAATAAGAAAAAGAAGAAAAAGAGAGTATTAAGTAAAATACAAGATTCATTGAACACACCTCAAACAGAAAACTATGAAAAACCTGAAAATTTAAACAATTCGAGTCGTCATCAAGAGATTAGCCATGATTCTTTAGAATCACCAATACCAAAAAAATATTTAAAAAGAGATAAACCAAATGTTGAAATTAGAAGCCCAATTACATTTAATTGGTTATCTGAATTTTGCAGTTGGATAAAAACCAAACTGGAAACAGATGAAAATGCTTTTAATTTATACAATGATTTTCTGAAGATAAAAAATGGAATGAACCATTCAATTCAGCCAATACAGGTGACAGATTTTAAGAGTCCAGTAGTGGGAGGCAAACTGAAGAAAAAAAAAGCGGTCCCCAAAAAGTCAAAGGAAAAACATGAAATAAGGGAAAACAGATCAGTTATGAATGAAGAAATGTCAGTTGTGAATAGTCAGCAACTAAGAATTTTTTCAAAAAAATCAGTTCAGTTTACAAACGAGTTCAATTTTACTGAGAAAAAAGATTTTTCTGAAAATTTTAATTATTTTAAAACCAATCGGACATCAACTTTGTGTGTGCCCGCGGGACAAGGAAACCTTAATTCTTCTTTCACATCTTCCGAAATTCACCTGACGAATATACTTAAATTTCGAAACTGGTCGGAAACTTTTCTTACGCGAGAAACAGCTGATTACAGAGCTCGTGAATGTACCTATGGTTCTCCTGTTTCTGCGACCTGGGAGTCTCATTATCGAGACTTTGCGTCAATAAATGTAGATTTCGAACAGGAACGCAATACTGCAGTTGTCCCTTTATATGATAATGATGTAATTCAAAGTGATGAAAGGGAAGAGCTCAACTTTCAGAATGTTCCAGTAATTAGAGGTTTAGATAAGACTACATCTACTGTTCCGGCAAATGTAGAAATTTCGGATAAGACTACATCTCCTTTTGTACCACGAGGTTCCGATAAAACCACAATTAAAAAGGGCACAAAATTGTATCAAAATGTAGAAATTCAAGTCAACCTATTGAAAACGACCTCAGAAAAAGTAAACACCATGGTACAAACTTCACCAAAAGAAATCACCGAAATAGTTAATTTAAACGAAGAAGTACCAACTCCTGATTTTTGGAATACTTCTGCACAGTGTTGTCTTGACAATAATCTCGATGCATCTTATAATACAAATGAAGTGATAACAAAAATGCCTTCATCCGCATTCGGGAATGATAAAAGTTCATCGATTGAATTTTTCTGTGGGCAAAAGTCAAACTCAGCCACGAAACATCAAACTGAAGGAAGTTCATCCAAAGACACTCCAACCCTGGCAGCTCTTTGGGCTGACAGTTTAACCGAAATAATTAATACCCATACCGATTCGAATTCAAAATCTGACAGTGCAGTACCGAAAACAATTCCCATAGAGGAAATCGAAAACCACATTGCTCGTCCCATTGAATCCGAGTTTTGTTTAACCGAAAGACACGATTTCATTCCTAAAGGACTGTCGCCTTCATTTTTTTCCTCAGAAACCAATAAAACTTTTTTTCTGAGCCCACGTGAGAAATGTAGAATCAAAGTAACAGTGGATAATGCCCAAAATGATTTGTTGTCAGTTGTAAAATGGCAAGATGAGTCCACTGGTAAGAGTATAACTCCCGGTTTTATTTTTAAAATTAAACTATTACATTAAATTGTTAAAATTACAAATAATTTTTTAGGTGATTACTGGAAACCTACAATCCCGGAAGGAATTCTGGACGAAATGCGTCAAAAAGCAATGAAAAATTTGGAGAATTCTGAAAATTCAACTTTATCGGCATCTTTGACTTACTATGCTGTAAAGGTTCACAAATTGTTGCATTCCTTCGCTTTTACTAAAGAATTACTGTCGAGTGTTGAGGTGGGTACACTTAAATTAATCAATTGCTTTTAAAAGAAACTACCTTTGTTTATTTTTATGTTTGAAAAGGTGTTAGGACAACTGGACAAAAAATTTATAGTGACTAAAATGAAGTTATCCAATCCGAGAAAAATGGAATTGATATCCCTCTTTGATCAACATGCAGTGGACGAGCGAATAAAGTTAGAAGAACTTATAAAAGGTATTTAATTATTAAATTTTAATTGGAGTACGAAGTTTTCATTAAATTCATTTTTTTGGTTGTAGATAATATATCAGCCGATGGGAAATTTATAAGAAGTCACTTAAATTCCTCCGTTGAGTGCATATTAGACGAATCTGATGTACAAATTCTCTCCGACTTAAATGAGAAATCAGTGGATTTTGGACTGAACATAAGAAAAATAAGTGCAAACACTGTGTCTGTTAATGAAATCCCGACATTTCTTCTCAATAAGCACGAGAAAGACGTAAGCGAATTTGTAAAAGACTTAATATTATAAGGGTAATAAGATTTGTTTAAAAAAAAATTAATTTCAGTTGAAGAATAAAAAAGATACCACTCTATCAGATGTTGTTAAATCACTCATTGTGAATATTATTGATGAGATGAAGGAAACAAGAGGAGCCCTCTCAAAAGTTCCCAAAGTCATGCACAGTGCTTTCTGCTTAGAAGCTTGTCATAGTAATTATTTGGTTTTTTAAATGTGGGGTTGTGGAATTGAAAAAAATCCAATAATTCATTCAGATATTTGATGTAAAACCTAATAAAAGTTGTTTTCTTTTTTCAGGAGCCATCAAGTTTAACCGAGCGCTATCGATAGAAAAAATGACAGAAATGATAGACAAATTAAAAAGTTGCAAACTTCCTTTTCAATGTGCGCACGGAAGACCGTCTGTAATTCCAATAATTGATTTGCAAGATTCTCAACCATTGGTAAAACAGAATGATAAGTTTAAACGAATTCCTGGGAGCAGAAGGTGATTTTTCATGTTTTTTCTTATGAATTTTCCAGATGGAAGATGACGAAAATATTCAAGTGGAAAAATTAAAAAAATTTTTAGCGAATCGTGGGAGTAAAAATGAAAACTCAGAAGACCGTAAAAACCAACAGTCAGTGTAAATTAAAAAAAAAAATTGACTTGTTTTTTTCCATTGACAATTGGGCACAGGAGAGTAAAATATTAAATTTTTTGCATTTAAACCTTCCAATAATTTGTTTATATTTACATGTAAGGCACAAGAAATACCTGTATTCCAGTAGAGGAGAAATGTTTTAATTATTTTAAGAAAGTGCTTTACTTTTGCATTTGAAAAGCCTAAAATTCGTGTACAAAGACAGAATGATTGGTCCCTGAGTTAAACCAAATTTAATATTTACTCTATTTAATAATGTTGCATTCGATCGATTTCGGTGAGATAAAGGCTGTAATTTGCCCCCTTTGAGTGATCAGATATCTTAACTACTACTTATAAATTTAACCTAAACCTAATCAATGATTTGAGAATTATTTCTAAAAATTTTACTTTATTTTGACTTTTGTACAATTATAGTCTATAAAGTGGCAGTATTGGTTGAGGAAATAAAAGCGTTTCTTCATTCTTAATCATAGGTATTAATTATGATTAATCCTAAATGGTAATTAATTTTTTGTTGGCAGTTTTAGATTTTTCACAAATTTCTTAAAAATCTTGAAATCCTTCATAATTTTCCCAACTACTTATAGTCTAAGGTTTCTACGTCGAATTAAGGCACACGTGCATTATATACAGCGTTGTAAACCGACCATCATTTCATGCACCCATTTCTGGCCAAAGTTTTTCATTCTAAGAAGCCATGATAATTACGCATAATTTTTCACGTATTAATAACGCGAAAACTTTAATAAATACTTATATACTCTGTTCGGGGCGAATTGATTAAAACACGCAGTAAAGTTCATTCGCTATAGTATCGTCGACCGGTTTGTCGTTACCATTGTACTCTGCCGACTCAATGCAGTCATTTAATTACTGCTCCCGGTCTGCCTCATGTCGTCCAAATGCGTTCCATGAGATGGTAGTTGGCCTGCCATCGTGCATGACCTGCAGCAGAACCGCGCGTAATATTTGTGTTGACAGTGCTTGGCCTTGACTATTAACTCGCAGTTAGCAAAGAATATATTATCAGTGCAGTTGGGATGAATGTAGATACCTGGAAAAATACAGTGTTAGATCCGAACCTTTGGATAAATTGCATTTCAGGTTCAGGTACTCACCAGCTACTTCTATTGTGACGTGACTACTGGCTTCCCCGTATTGGTTTTGGGCTACGCAGCGATATGTCCCCGAATCACTTCCATCTGCCCGTATAATCCGCAGTCGATTGCTCTCTTAAAATTTAAAAAAAATTTCATTTATTCGAAACTAATATTTCCTTCGTAGAAAATTTTTAAAGTATGATTACATTGACATTTTAATTTAGATAAAATGTTTGCTTTGCTTTCGAGTTAAAGTAAATTGACAAAAAAGGGTTCATAGAAAATTTTATTACCTGTGATTTCGATTTTCCTCGACGGCTGTACCACTTCGTTATCCTTGTACCAAGTCACTCTTGGAACTGGATAACCGTCTACTATACAAGGGATGGAAATATCGCTTCCGACCTGGAAACTCGTTTGCTCTAAAGTTATATTAACAGCAACTGGCACTGAAAAATTAAGTAATAGTTATTAATCATTCCGAATTCGGTTCTAAAATTATTCTATTATTTCAAAAATATGATTGTATTAATAGAAATAGTTTTTTGACACTAACCTACAAAAACTCTCGGAGTTTCTTGAGTGGTAGGTTCGGTTCGGATGGTGGGAGGAAGGGTAGGAGGGTGGCTGGGCGGGTGGCTTATTTCATAAGTCGGGGTGTATGTAATTCGAGGCCGATAGGTGAGCCATGGGCGGCCCTCAGGACTTAGTGGTTCGTTCAGCACGTATTGGGTGTAAATTTCGTCTTCCGGATTGCTGGAGAACACCGGACCAAGTGCCTGGACCGTTACCGTCCCGGATGCTGCTTTTCCCAAACCGTTATACGCTTGACATACATATGGACCCAAATTTCTTAGTGTTATGGATTTAACAAGCAGTGAGAAATCTCTTCGCTGTTCGTACTGGCCGGAAGAAAGCGGCAGCATTCTGTCGCCACGCCACCATGTTACCCCAGGCCGTGGCCAGCCTATCGCATAGCACTGAAGAATCGCGGGAGTGCCCAATGTCACCACTACATAAGTATTGTCTTCGCCAATTACTTCAGCAGGTCTTTGAACAGGATCTATAAAGCATTGTTAGTTATTAAAAGCGTACCCATGCAAGCTCTGACCCAATGACTTTGACCCAAGCAAGTTAGTCATTACTCAAGGCAAATTAGAATTGAACCAAATTTTTAATTTCGTTTTAGAAAGCTTCTGTTAGTTTTGTGAATTGCTCAGTTTTCAGGTTTTAATTGCACCCGAGCGTCGTAGTACTCTACCTGTTACGTCAAGCCTGAACTCTCTCTGCACAGGTTGTCCCACGCCGTTGTCCGCCGAGCAATAGTAGACGCCAGCGTCACTACTGTACAGCCCAATTATTTGCAAAGAGCCGTCTGATAAGAATCTGTGCCTTCCTCCCGTGCCATCGATCTTTAAAATAAGGTATCTTGGAAAAACAGTTCAGGTTTGGTTTAATTATTTTATTTGTAATTACCAGGTCGGATCCTTTTCTCCAAGAAACTACCGGTGTTGGTATTCCTCTTACTATACATTTCAGTGTCGCGTAGTTTCCTTCCGGTGCACTCACATACGGTTCCTCAGCAATCACTGTGGGCGGTTGAGCTGAAAGATATTTATAAGCAATTAACTCTCAGTCGTGTTTGGAAGCATTCCTGTTTTTCCGTTTTTATACCTCCGTAAAATGGTATATGCGTCGGTGGAGGTCTGGTGGTAATGGGGAAAACTGGTTCAACCGGATAAACGCACGAAGTCATCGGCATGTTATTATGACAGTTAGTTGTGCAGCATTTCTGTGGACCTGGACAGTCCGCGTCCGACTGGCATTCTGCTGTGCAAGAACCACTTCCGGTTGCGAGGTTGGGACACTGACCGGGTTTGTTTTCTATATAAAAAAAATAATTTTTGAAATATTTGGATTTTTTATTAAAATGATTGCATTTGTTATAGTATACCTGCTCTGCAAACACCCCTCGCGGAGACTCTTCCAGGTTCTTCTTGGTACAAATCAACAGCGCAACGCGTGCCTTCTGGACAATACACTTCTCGGCACGGATTAGTGCAGCGGCATCGTTCACAGTCTTGCGAATCCACGAATTTTTCTATTCCGTAAGGGCAATGAAGTAAACTGCACTTTCTCTGCTCCTCCTCGCAGTATTCTGGAGCTTGCACAATGATTTCATTGGCTGTAAAAACAAATATGTTTAATTGTTTGTTACAGTTCGGTCGAAGTCTTAACAGTTTATTGAGGGAGGGCACTGAAAAAAAGAAAGTCTTACGGTCTTCGATGAGAGGAGGCGGTGCGACATCCCTCAGGGGCGCCACACAGAACTTTATGCAGGTGTCAAAGTTCTTAAAGCGGTTGAAATTTCCCCCGCACCCACTGTATATAAACGGAACGCAAGTTTTTCTCGATTCGTCGTAATGCCAACGTTTATACTGAACGTCTTGACAAGGACCTACTTCCACAGGCAGGCGACATATTGCTGGTTAGTGGAAAAATTGTTAATTTGTTAGTATGTTAATTAATGTAAACCTCAGCTGGAGTAAATGCTTTAGTTTGTTAATTATCGGTTAAGGTATTAATTTACCAAATGATTAACCAGTGTTAGTGATAATGCAGCAAGTTTTGATTGAAAAAAAAAATTAATTTTTACCCTGATGAGGTAAGGCGGTGTCATTGGTAACAGGTATAGCTTCCTCCCTGTGGAAACAAAGCGTTTCACATTCTTGAAGCGAACTGAACCGATTACTGTTACCGCCACAACCGCTGTAAGTAAACTCTCGACAGACTCTGTAATCGACATCATAGAACCATTTCTGGAATGAGCCTCTGCACGGCCCGACATCATAAGGCATATTGCAGACATCTGCAAACAGTGTTTTTTTACTTCCCATTCTTTTTTAGAAAGAAAATGTGCACTCCCACCTTGTCCTTTGAATTGGCCGCATTGTCGCTCGCATTGTTCTTCAGAATCAAACCTATTCGCATTGCCCAAACATCCTCCATATACAAATGCTTGACATCTGCTCGTTCGTGGATCGTAATACCAAGAGGCCTGTTCTTCCAGGCACGGGCCGGGGTCAGCAGGTGCGTAGCAGATGTCCGTTGGGTCGACGGGCCTTGGCGGTGGGGTGGTGGGCACGACGGCTGTGGTCGGGGGAGTGGGTGGTTCCACCGGTCCTTGCCTGCACCGTATTTCGCAGTCATACCTGAAAATAAAAGTATTCATAGTATTGATTCATAATGAGGTGCGTCGGATTTTAATGCTGAATACTTTGTATTAAATCTGTTTCCGTTTCCTTGGCAGCCTCCGTAATCAAACTCATAGCAGTTATCAGTTTGCCGATCGTAGTACCACTGAGCATAGTTTCCATTGCATGGGCCAACAGTTTTAGGCAGAATACAAATATCTAAAGTTAATATAAATTATTATCGATTTCATCCTTTTATGAGTTATATAAACAATTTGAATATCTCAAAGAAACTACCTTGTGCATTACCGCAGTAATGTTCACATTCTTCCCGCGTTCCGAAACGATTACGATTACCATCGCAACCTCCATACAAGAATTGCTTACATACACCATCGGCTCTGTCGTAGAACCATTGAGGTATGGCTTCGGTAGGCCTGCACGGACCGGGATCGCTGCCGTAGAAGCAGTATTCTGAAATTGTCCCGTGGTTATTGGAGAATAAAAATACAGCAAAGCACAGGTTGACTTACCAGTTCTGAAATAATCGGGCTCTTGTGTGACGGGTCTTTGTGTGGGAATATCAATCCTTTCTTCGGGAATGTATCCTTCACATCGTCTCTGACAGTCGGTCTGTTGTTCAAAATTGTTTTGGTTTCCTCCGCATCCCCCGTAGTAAAACGGACTGCAGCGTCCCGCTTGGGCATCGTAATACCAACGTTCCGTGTAGTTGTAGCATTCTCCGATGAGAGCGGGAAGTTGGCACAGGTCTTTATCTGTAAAACCCGCATTCCGTCAAGGCTACAGCTTAAGGCTTTTCAAATCAATCCATATTTCGATCGCCTTATTGTTTTTTTTTTAATTAAAATATGAAAAATTGAACTTACATACTCTCGGAGGACAATCATTTTCGCATGCTTCGCGAGTGTCAAACTGATTTGCATTCCCCTCGCACCCAGTGTAATAAAACGGCATGCATCGGTTCTCGGAATTATCGAAGTACCACCTCGGTATCTTCTCATTACAGTTCCCAGGCTCTCTCGGAAGAGAGCAGTGATCTGATAACATGCAAGTTTTTTGTTATTTGGGTTAATCAAAAAAAAAAACCTCACTGAAAGTAAGTTAGTCTTATTAGTATCAGCATTAATACCCTGAAAAAGCAAACGGATTAAAAACTTGCGTTGCGTTAAAAGCCCATTATTGTGGAATATATTCCCGTGTTACGGTTCACCATCGATGATTTTAGTGTGGATTATTATTTTAGTCGGGTGTTATTAGTTTTGAAAAGCTGAAAACTAAACAATCGGTGATATGTTTTTAGTTTTAAGCTGCCCCTGGGTGCTTTCTTCTAGCAGCAGTAAAAGCGTGTGCTCGTTCTCCCTTTTCGAACAACACAATACCTCTTTCGGGGTCAAAAATATGACATTTTTGCTTGCATTCGAGTTGAGTTTTGAACCGATTGCTGTTTCCTAAACAACCACCGTAAAAAAACTGACGACAAGTGCCTAGTTTGTCGTCATAATACCATCGCAATACCGACCCGAGGCAGGGCCCTGGATCTTTCTTTGGCTGACATATCTCCGCTACTGTAATTTCAGTTTAGTTTTTGTTATGTTTTAATATTCCATATGACACTCCTTTTTATGCTCAAAGATATTATTGAGCAGAAGATGCAAAATGTTTATGGAATTTTGATTTACCTCTGCTTCTTCCCGGTTGCAGGCATCTCTCTTTGCAGGCGGACTCCGTGAGGAAGTTGTTGCCGTTGGCTTTGCAGCCTCCGTAACGGAATTCGAAGCATGTTTTCCTGTCTTTGTCGAAGTACCATCTTGGGAAGTTTCCTTCGCATGGGCCTGCCTCTATTGGCTGCTCGCAAACGTCTGAATCACAACGAAATAAGGTAACTAATAAGTTCTCTATCTTTGGTGTTAAAAACCCTGAATAGTTCCTATACAGTTACACGTGTAGCCAACTGTCTCTGTAAATGATTAAAAATAACACTCTTACCTGCGGTTTCCTCAGGAGCGCACAATTCTTGACATTCTTCTCTCGTATCAAAGTTATTAGTATTACCCAAACATCCACCGTAAATAAACTGACCGCACTGTTTCCTTTCTGTGTCGTAATACCATTTCGGGAAGTATTTCTCGCATGGACCTTCGACTTTCGGTAAATAACATCTTTCTGGAAATCAATTTTTTTGATGATTAAGTCGCAGAATACTTAATGAGATTAAAAAGGAAAATTAACGGGTGAATTTACCCTTTCCTTCAGGAGCGATACACGTGTCCCGGCATTCCTCCGGGGTTTTGAACCTGTTGTCATTTCCTTCACAACCACCGTACCAGAACCGAGAACAGCCACCGTATTCCATATCGTAAAACCATTTGACGGTGAAATCTCGACATGATCCTCTGTCTTTGGGTAACTTGCAAATGTCTGAGGGAAAATTTAATTAAATATCCACTGTTCTTCCTCTTTAATTAATAAGGTATTTTTATACAACATACCGCCAAGTTTTGGAAGTTGGGTTTTACAACCGTCGAAATCTTCCCCAAGAGCTTCTTCAACCCCATCAGGACAGCACCCAAATTCGGAGGCTTCGCAGCCGCAACCCGCTTTTTCAGGTCCTCTCGCTGGCGTTTTGCCGTCTGAACAACATCCAAATTCTGTATTTTCACAACCACATCCTGCAAATCAAAATTTGAATAGTCTTTCCTTTTTCTATCAAGTAACAGCAATTCTTCCGTATTTCTATCGTTCTAACCCAAACTCTGGGGTCCTTTGGCAACCGTAACTCCGTCGGGGCAGCATCCGAACTGGAATGTGTAACAGGGACAGCCTTGGTAACCCGGGCCTGGTGCTGGAGTATAATTATCGGGGCAGCAACCGTAACCGGTGTACTGGCAACCACATCCTTCACTGTTGTAACCTCTGGCAGCAGTCTGATTATCAGGGCAGCAACCATACGGTGAATATTGACAACCGCAACCTGAAAGGAATGAAGTTTAGATGTCAAACCCAAATACTTCGGTGACTAATCGTAAGCTGACATAACTCACCTTCAAAGTTAGGACCTCTCGCGTAGAGAATGTTATCTGGACAACAACCAAAGGCAGAGTTAAGGCAACATCCTTCTCTGTTGGGTCCGTGAGCTGGTGTGAAGTTGTCTTCACAGCAACCAAAAGGCTCGGAATCGCATGGCATTCTGCACCCTTCGTATCTGCTGCCACGGGCTAAAACAACAATAATTCTTTAATTTTTGGGGATTTTTTCCCCTCAATTAAAATAGTTTTAAATGGAATACCCGGCGTGACTCCATCTGGACAACATCCGAAATAAGATAGAGTGCAGTTCTCGGAGTCAATGATTCCACAGTTTTCATAATTGGGACCCTCTGCCGAAATGATACCATCAGGACAACATCCATATGTAGTGTTTGCGCAGTCAACTTCACCTGAACCTGTGAGGGAATAAATTTATTCAATTTTTCTGAAAAATTAGCATGTCGCGTGTTGTGTTTCTTCAGTACCTTCTTCGCAGCCTTGGTAGTTGGGCCCAGTGGCCGCGCGAATATTATCCGGACAGCAGCCGTAAACTGTGTCGTTACAGCTTTCGCACTCTCCTGAACCTTCGCAAATAAAGCAACCTTGGAAATTGGGACCAGATGCGGCAGTCATGTTGTCCGGACAACATCCAAACCTGAAAATAATGCCGTTGTAGAACCAACCGAAAAATATGGTGTGTGGATGTTTGAATACTTACTGAGTTGTGGTGCATTCAGCTGGGAGCATTTCTTCTGGGCAACCTTCGAAGTCATTTCCTTGCGCCACAGTAACTTTGTCAGGACAACAGCCGAATAGAGTTTCATTGCAATCGTACTTAGGACAACCCTTCTCGCCTTTACCCTTAGCCGGGGATACGCCGTCTGGACAGCAGCCAAATTCGGACTCTTGGCAGGTTTCAGGTTGAGGGCAGCCTTTAAAACAAAAATTATGCTCGCTCAAGTTAATGCTATTTGGGTTGATGATATGTTACGTACCTTTTCCGAATGGTCCTTCAGCTGGAGTTCTACCGTCTGGGCAGCAGCCAAATTCTGATTTTCTGCATTTCGGTCTCTTTTTCGGTTTACATTTCTTGAGTTTCTGTTCTTTGGTAATGGCCATTTGAATTGATGACATCGATGGTCCCCAAAGTTCTTCAACTAAAAGGCAATTCATTTCAAATTTTAATCTATTGTGCTGATGACATTTTTAATTAAATTTGATTAGTGCAATTAGTGCTATTAATAACAAAATAATCTGAATAACTAAAAGCAAGAAGCCAGAAAACCCCTACGAAACCTTCTACCCCAAAAAAGTATTTCAAGTTGTGAATTTTAGTATTTGGATAATTTTTCTTTTAAAATAAGTATAAGTTAATGGTCAGTTTAAATAATTGAACTTACGGCTGGTGGTGGACCATTTCGATGATAAGTCAGTACTCTCCGTTGAACCACTTACTGTGGATTCAGTGGATTCCGTGCTTTCAGTAGAACCACTCACTGTAGATTCCGTCGATTCAGTACTTTCGGTAGAACTACTCTCAGTAGATTCGGTGGATTCAGTGCTTTCGGTAGAACTACTTTCTGTAGATTCGGTCGACTCGGTACTTTCAGTAGAACTGCTCTCTGTGGACTCGGTTGACTCAGTACTTTCAGTAGAACTACTTTCTGTGGACTCGGTCGACTCTGTACTTTCAGTAGAACTACTTTCTGTGGACTCGGTTGACTCAGTACTTTCAGTGGAACTACTCTCAGTAGATTCAGTAGATTCGGTAGATTCAGTACTTTCAGTAGAACTACTCTCTGTGGACTCGGTCGACTCAGTACTTTCGGTAGAACTACTCTCGGTAGATTCGGTAGACTCAGTACTTTCGGTAGAACTACTCTCAGTGGATTCAGTGCTTTCGGTAGAACTACTCTCAGTGGATTCAGTAGATTCAGTAGATTCGGTAGACTCAGTACTTTCAGTAGAACTACTCTCAGTAGATTCAGTGGATTCAGTGCTCTCAGTAGAACTACTCTCAGTAGATTCAGTGGATTCGGTACTTTCAGTAGAACTACTCTCTGTGGATTCAGTAGACTCAGTACTTTCAGTAGATTCTGTACTTTCTGTTGACTCTGTGCTTGACGTTTCGTCATCTACATCAACTTCCCCTATTCCGCGTAAAGTTGTTGATTCGGTGCTCTCAGTAGATTCCGTAGATTCTGTTGAAGATGGTTCTGTGCTCTCAGTGGATTCAGTTGATTCAGTCGAAGACGATTCGGTGCTTTCTGTGGATTCAGTGGATTCTGTTGAAGAGGATTCTGTGCTCTCAGTGGATTCAGTGGATTCTGTTGAAGAGGATTCTGTGCTCTCAGTGGATTCAGTAGATTCAGTCGAAGAAGATTCAGTACTCTCAGTTGATTCCGTGGATTCCGTTGAGGATGATTCCGTGCTCTCAGTAGATTCCGTAGATTCTGTTGAAGAGGATTCCGTACTTTCTGTCGATTCAGTTGATTCAGTCGAAGAGGATTCAGTGCTTTCTGTAGATTCAGTCGACTCAGTTGAAGAAGATTCAGTACTTTCTGTCGATTCAGTGGACTCAGTCGTAGAAGATTCTGTGCTTTCGGTAGATTCAGTGGACTCAGTCGAAGAAGATTCGGTGCTTTCGGTGGATTCAGTAGATTCCGTTGAGGAGGATTCCGTGCTTTCTGTGGATTCTGTGGAATCAGTGGAAGATGATTCAGTGCTTTCGGTGGATTCAGTAGATTCGGTCGAAGATGATTCAGTGCTTTCGGTGGATTCAGTAGATTCCGTTGAGGAGGATTCCGTGCTTTCGGTGGATTCAGTAGATTCAGTAGATTCAGTGGAAGAAGACTCTGTGCTTTCGGTGGATTCAGTAGATTCAGTAGATTCAGTGGAAGATGATTCCGTACTTTCAGTGGATTCTGTAGATTCAGTGGACGAAGATTCAGTACTTTCTGTCGATTCAGTCGAAGAAGATTCTGTGCTTTCGGTGGATTCCGTGGATTCAGTGGAAGAAGATTCGGTGCTCTCAGTAGATTCAGTAGATTCTGTTGAAGAGGACTCAGTGCTTTCTGTGGATTCAGTTGATTCTGTGGAAGATGATTCAGTGCTTTCTGTGGATTCAGTCGACTCAGTCGAAGAGGATTCAGTGCTTTCGGTGGATTCAGTCGACTCAGTCGAAGAGGATTCAGTGCTTTCGGTGGATTCCGTGGATTCTGTTGAGGAGGATTCAGTGCTTTCTGTGGATTCAGTGGATTCAGTGCTGCCTGTGCTACTGCTTTCAGTGCTAAAACTACTACTACTACTAATTTCAGTGCTACCATCACTACTACTACTTTCCGTAGACCCACTACTGCTGCTACTCATGCTATCTGAAGATAAGGTGGAATCTGTACCCAGACTGCTTAAAGAATCAGTCGACATAGAAGATTCTGTTGAGCCGTCTGAACTGGATAAATCACTTGAAGTTGATAATGATGACATGTCGGAACTCATGTCAGAACTCATTGAAGACTCTGTGGATCCAGTTCCTGACAAGTCAGACGAAGTGCTCAACTGAAATAAAGCAGTATAGTGTTGGTATTTTGGCCAGCCATGTTCCCATAACAAAGTTCTAATCTTTACCTCTGACGTTGATTTCATTGGTGAGGTTTGCCCTTCTTCCTCGTCTTCGTAGTCTTCTTCATAGTCTTCGTCATATTCGCAATCTTCTTCATCATCCTCACTCAAATCATGAGTCGGTTCCACTGTGTAAACTTCATCTTCACCGCAAGAGTGATCGTTGCAGCTCTCACTAGAGAACGGTATGGTGTTGCCATCACAGTTTGTAATTGACACTGTATTATTGTCTTGCACACATAACACTTTTCTGGTTTTTTGTCCACCTCCGCATTCTTTGGAACACTAAAACCGTTGTACAGATGATCTTAAATTTTAGGAATGAATAATTCGTCATATGCCTGAGCGCCTAATGAATTTTAAACCTACCGGACTCCAGGGCCCCGAAAACCAATCTCCCTTACAAGTCTCTTCTCCTACGCAATCTTTCTCCGTCTCGTACTTCTCTTCGGCTTCGCACTTGTCGTCTTCCACCTTTTTAATTAATCCTTCATCATTAATTTCTCCACAAAAGACTTTTCTGGTCTGCACTCCTGTTCCACATTTTGACGAACATTCACTCCACTGAGTTGCGTACCATTGGTTTTGGCATTTTTTCGAAGATTCGCACTGACGCACCAGCTCGGGTTTTCTGTACTTATGACAGAAGGAATCCGGAAATACTACCCCTGTTTGAGTGACGCAACGAGCAGTTCTGGTTTCTTGTGTTAAGCCGCATTTTTCGTCGCACTAAAACGAATAAGTAATTTCCAGCTCATAATAAATCCAGAAATAAAATGTAACAGTTGGAGGGGACCTTAGAGGGTATAATTATCTTCATATTTATACTTACTCCTGACCACTCTGATGTTATCCAGTCGACTCCTTCGCAAGGTCGGAGCATACATGGTTTTTCTGATTCTGGCTTTTCTTCGGGACACGCAGAGTCATCCAGGACTTCAATTTTCCCGTCAGTTTTCCTGTAGCATTTCACATCTCGCCTTTCGAACCCATCACCGCAGAGTTTGTCGCACTGAACATTTCAGGTTTGATGAATATTCAATTTAATATTAAAAAGTGAAGGGTTTTCTGGGAAATGTTCACTCACGGGTTTCCAAGGTCCGACGTGCCAGGTAGGGCAGATGGCATCCACATTGCATTCCTGTTTGTTTGGCGGTTTTTCTCCTGTCTGTTCACATTCCCTTTCATCCGCAACGGACGGCAAACCGTTGGCAACTATTTGCATGCAGTAAACCTAAAAAATGAACAATTTTAGTGAAGAATTTTTGGGGCGAACGAACGGAATCCTCGGAAATACCTGACGTTCCTGAATTCCTCTCGCGCAAGATTCACTACATTCTGACCATGGGCCGGCATTCCAGGATGGTGGACAAGGCTCTGGCGAGCATGACTGTATCGAAGTCGGCATGTAATTGGCATTACATAAGTTTTCAGGCACCTGCACCATATCTCTTCGGCGTACGCAAATTACACTTCTTTGTTGAGTGCCTTAATACCACTGATCTCATTAATTTCATTTGTCATTCCTAATTGTTTAATTATATACTTACCCCCGCCACAAGTCATGCTGCATGGAGTGAATTCACCCTCAACCCATGTGTAGTTATCCGTCAACGAATGCGGAGATATGCCTTTGGGAATGCTGTACTCATACATTATTCCGGGATTTGGTTCTTGGTAAAGCAACTGTTGAGCATTGCAATCAAGTTATAACAATTGGGTCTAACCCTCCCCTCTTCTTACAGTTTAATAATGGGAGAGGAAAAAGTAATCAATCATTTTTGCGAATTTCAATGTCTTACTTACAGAAATATAAATAGGTTCTGTCGTGGGGCCTAAAGCCATTATGGATTCAGGTGCGTAAAACCCGTGAGGTTTTCTCTCGTAGTGAAAAGTCGTTCCCACAAATTTTAATTTGCGTGGAAAATCTATCCTCCAGTTTCCATTTAAGTAATAATGACCAGCGGTGTTTCGTACGGCTAAAACAAAATAATTTTTCTATGGCTCCCAAACTTTTATTACGTTCAGTTAGTTTTGGTTAGTTGTGCTCTTCTATTGTGGGCACAGGTGGATTTGCTTGGGTTACAGCCCTCGTAAATCAACTTTATACTACAACTGCAGTGTTCTCTGTTTAAAAATTCGTCGCTCTTAATTAGTCAGTCTATCGGTAATGCAGGAAATTAAGTGGGCGCAGACAAATTCTGCGCTTTCTTTGTTTCATCACATACAGATGGGGTCAAAGGGCAGTGTATTTGGGTTAATCGAGTGACTTTTGCTTCTTAATTTTTTTTTCTTAATTAACTGGTCGATAATTATTTAAGTTGCAATCAAGCTTTTGGTTTTGAGAGGGAAAAAACATCATTGTAAAGTCTTCTTGGAATTGTTTTTGCTAAACCAAATGGATTTTATACTGGAAAAAGCAGACAATTATCTGAATTTCAAATTGCTGAAGTTTAGGAAGAGCAGTATGCAGTACCACCAAAGCCATCACATCTTGAAATACAAATTCGTATTGTCATACAAACCGCCCCACCAAATTAATTAAAGGACCGTCAGATTAGTTATCAAATTTAAATAAAAAGTTTATTAAAAAGGGTGGTGACTTAAATATAACACAAACCTAAGTACCTAAGTAGTTGTTCGTTGGCTGAATTTCTTTAACTTTGATGTTTGTCGCGCCTGCCGGGATCAGGAGAATGTCATTGTACCCTGGAAAGACGAATCATAAGCAGAACGATGCGAGACGAGGCCTGGAAAAGCGACAGGATCGACAACATACCGACTTGAAGGTCGTTGTTGTCCAAAAGGCCCTCCACAGTGTTACAGCTGCTTCCATCTCCACCACATTCCCTGCACTTGTCTTCCCTTGCGGGTGAGCCAATGAGCATGTCGCATCCTACCGGCTGTGAGTTTCACAGGTGAACACCAACCCATTCAGGGATTAATTATGAAAAAATGATTATATCGCCCTTACCAAGCATTGGCCATCAACGCAGACGTCCAGTTTTTCATCGTCGCACCGCGTTCCATCAATTACTTTTCTGTTATGACGGTAATAAAATCGCTCTCCCCTGGGCATGCAGTTTAATTCGCAGGCGTTGGGAGCTTTCGTGTAAGGAATCCAACTGTCAAATATTAATTAAATGGTTTTTCATAAAAGAGGCTGTTATAATGATCGGATTCATTTGATGGGGCTTCATCTCTTTCTGCATGGGATCTTTTCTTTTGTTTCCTTTCGATGAAAACTTTAACCCCTCAAAGTAAAAATTAATCCTCCAAAGTATAAAATCAATATTGAATAAAAATGTCTGTCACCCCAATGATAAAAGATTTAACGAAGCGAATTCATAGTAAAAAAAATCCCACCTTTTATTTACTCATCTACTCAAGTTATTTAAACAAAAGAATGAAATAATATCAACATCCCAATAATTTTACAAGAAAAAAAGGACTGATAATTTGGACTCGCGTTCGAATCCGTGAGTGTAAACTCGACTCCGAATTAATATTAATAAAGAAAAGTTTTTCGAGGCGTTAAAATTGTTGACATTCCAGCAACAATAACCCTTTTTCATATTTTAACATATATCGTATAATTTGAAAGTCCAGACGACCGAGAGATTCCTGACCCTCTCGGGAATGCACTAATAAGGAATCTCGGGAGTTTTTATTTATTACAAGTCTCTTTCTCATGTAAAAAAGATTTAACGAGTATTTTATCGTATTAGGGATAAAATTAATTGTATTCTTGTTTAAGAAAAGCCGCTTTCCCACAGAATGATATCATACAAAGCACCGGTAGCTTTTAGAATTTCTTACTTTGGAGAAAACGCATTGGGTTAATGCCATAACCCTAAAACAATGAATATATTTTTCAGGTCTAAAACGCTTCGGGGGATCCTACTTCGGTCAGCAGTCAAATAATGAGAGAAATGCAGTCCTGAAATTCATAAGGACAAGTAAGTAGTCATTGCTTACAATTGTTTACTGTTGTTTGGTATTTTTTCCGGTTTTTTCTCTTCTCCAAAGTGACATTTGCGACTTTTCTTAATTTTTAAACATAGCTCATTTATTTAGATTAGACCAAATTTTAGATAATTTGATACAAATCACTGTATTTCGCTTAAGGGCGAACGTGAGGTTGTTCTAACCCTTTTTAATTTCGTACTTACTCGTAGTATCTGTCTTCGAAAGGAACTCTGTTATACTCCGCACATTGCTCCGACCTAAAATCCGAATCAGTTGGGCAATTCTAAAAAAAGGATAAATTGATTTTAAATTTAGAACATTCCATCACACACCTCCGAAGTAAACAAAATCCGCGGCAACCGTATAAACCGTCTTTTAAAAAAAAAAAAATTTACATAATCAATCCTCCCGAAGGAATTAAAAAGGTTGTGTAAAAAACAAAAAATGCTGAGATGAAATCCAAAGATTTATGATGATTTCTCTTGGTATGTTGATGAGAAGGATGAAACGTGTGATGATTACAGTCTGCTCGGGTTTAACCCGTCTACAAAAGGCTCTGATTTTATGTTGATTAATAAAGGTAAACACACCAAAATAACTTTTTTTTAAAAGAAACCCAACTACTTTTTTTTTTACTCTTTTGAACCGATCATTATGAAGTTTTGGAGAAACATTTTATTCCCGACGTGGTTATTTCAGGACAAAAGGAATATTTTCGTCTAAAATTTGCTCTACTTTACCCGAAGTAAAAGCGATTACCGAAACCGAAAAGATTGCGAAAACTTTCATTAAAAATCGGCCGTCTTTTGAATATAACCGAAAAGTTTCCGTTTCCGGTGTCTTTCTAACGGTTTTTCACAAGCCATTTTTATGGGTATATTAGAAAAGTTATTTCACTCACCTGGATGTTACAGGAGAAATATCTTTTTGAACCTCCCGAACAGAGGGGCCTTCCATCTTGACTGCAACAACAAATAAATAATTACATTAGTTTATAAAATTTTAAAAACATTTTTCAACTTCACAATTCATGTTCATCCCTTCACCTGAATTAGCACTGGAAAATAAATAAATGGAATAACCATAACTCTTGTAAAACGTAACATTGTTCAGTGATTTTTAAAACAACGTTCCCTTTCTTTATTTCCTCTCAGGGGAAAAAGTAAAACTAATTGAATTAGTGCCATTTATTCTGCAGCAAATTCTCGAGACAGGAAATGCCCGTCTGAGAATGTTCCCCAACTAAAAATAGAATTTTCATTACTTTCTTCATCAATTCATTTATTTTTCCTAATCAATAGTTTTCATAAAGCTGCTTTCATTGATTCTAATTCGGTCATTTCCCCGTAAGAATTAAAATTTGACGATGACTGTATGGTACAAAAGGTCTAAAAGTGAAACTGACTCGAATAACATAACCGACTTTGTCAAAAGTTTCAATTGAACCGAGAAGCGATCGTCTAAATTATAATATATGCACCTTAATTATGGTTACTGACAATCTCAATTAAGCATCTTTATTGACGGTGATTGAATGGCCTAATTATTGAAGAGGTGTTGCGGTCGCCACCTTTGACTTCTGCTTACCTTATGTCGTGACACTGTCTCGTTTGGTAGGCGACACCTCCACCGCAGGTTCTTGAGCACTCTGACGACGCCGTCCAGGGCCCCCAGTTCCCGTATTCCGGACCACCCGGACCATCCACCGTGTAATAACTGGTGGGATCGTAATCTGACAGATGGCCATATTGCCTTTTGTGTCTGCTGTGGGCGTGTCTGACTGGATGCTAATATAAAAGAATAATTTTTTAGGCTTTTTATTGAGTGTTTGTGCATTCCATTCACGAATTTGGCTTTGTATGTGCTCTGTTGGAGTTTCAAAGGAAAATCCTTTTTGAGGCCCATGAGGGGACTGCTTTCATTAATTGCCGGACGCAGAATCGGTGAAAAGTCTTCTTTGTAATACTCCTAAAGATGTGTTTTTTTTGCAGTAGATTAAATTTCTCTGATGGATAATCCAATAGGTTTCGATTTCCATTATATTTTTGGGGGAAAAAACATAACTCGTTTGGGTGTGCTCAGGTTTAAAATTTCCAGAATCCGAACAAATGCTTCGAATTTGTGCGTCTATAATAATTAATTTCTGCTTATTTTACGCAACAATGTCTCATTTAATATTTCTCAGTTTTCTAATTATTGTCCCCTCTTTAATTGCAAACTGTGTTTGATACAACGTTGTTTTATTATTTGCTTCACGGGGACTTTCTTTCACATTAACACGACTTTTTAATTAATTAAAGCAATTATATTTTACGAGTTTTTTTGCTTCTTATTATGAATGCTGAAGAGTCATTTTCGTGAAAATATACATAAGATTAAAGCAAAGCTGAAGTCGACGTTAAGTCTTTAGTTAATTCGCATAAAAATTCCCTCAATTTCTTTAAAAGGTTTATCTTTATGAAATAAGTTTTTTCTTTTTTCGAAACAATATTTTTCCTTTTTAATTAATCGGATAATTTTATAATTTCTGTATAAAAGCTTCAACAAATTATTATACTGCCCGGGGGGTCTGAAAGTTTGCCAAAGTCTCGTTTTAAGATATTTTAAGCTGACACCAAAAGCTCGAAAATGGTTTCGACGTTAATCATCAAAGGAAATTAATGCAGAACGAAAACCATTACCACAGAAGGTTTAGCAGGTCTGTTCGTATCTGTTTAGGAACAGCATCTGCATCTGAATCTTTCAATTTGAAAAGCAATATGATGAGCAAGTGATCTGCAATCATTCTTCACATGTACATGTGTGAAAGTAAATGCTAATGTAAACACTTCAGATTGTTTAAAGTCGAACCAGTGGCGTAATTAATGCAGAGCTGCTTTTCAATCACTATGGATGAGTATTTTACAGGACAGATATTTTCTGTGTTGAGTTGTAACAATCGGTCGTGGTCAGTGGTAACATTTTGTGTTAGTAATTCCTAAAATTGGGATTATTGCAATGCATAAAGAAATATAAGGTTGCAAAAGTATGCGAAAACATTGTCAATGTTTACAGGAGACATTTTCTCGATCCGCCACTGTCTCTTCAAAATCTCTGTCTCTCTTTGTTCGATTTCGTGAAAACGGTCAAACAAATGCATCCATTGCACATTCACATTAAAATCGCTTTATATTGACTTTAAAAAACCAGAAAGATTTATAATTTAAAGAGAGAAGGGCTCTGCGAGGGAGGTTTTAAGACCCCAGAAAATGCAGGAACTGTGTGTTTAAAAGTCAGTTTAACTTTTACCCATGACGGTTGCTGCCCCAGGCGTTTTGAGAAAAGCTTTTTTCGTGTTGACAAGTTTGTTGAAAATATAAACCATTTCCCTTTTCACCGTAAAACAAAACGGTCCAAGTGTTTTCAATGGTTAATTTTTATTATTATTTTACTCCGGCGAGAATTCTCCTTTTTCTCTTTTATTCTTTTTTAAACAAATAGTTGGCCTCTCGAGTTTTCATTTCCTTTGTTTCGATGTCTCGTTCGAGTGTTCGCCTTTTTGGGGTTGACAGTGAATACTCGCGCTGTCCTAAACCCTTTTGCCGGGCTCAGAATGTCCTGTATTCGGTTAAGACATTACAATTACAACGCTAATGGTCGATTCGAACCGTAAATAAAATCACATCAACCGGCAACAATGATAATCAAAGAAGCAGAAAAATTCAGAAGCATGACAATTTATGTTGCATCGGCAGGCAGGCTCATTATTGTTCGGTTTACGATAATTTAATGGGCCTTAAAAACTGACGAGATTAGAACGAAGCCGCAGAGTCTCCGCGGATAAAAAAAAGAGCGGGAAAACCCTTAAATTATAATTAATCCCATCAAAAGACAGATTAAGAAGACAAACGTTTACTTAATTAAGCGAACTCGCCGAGGGATTGACCGTAAATGTGCCAATCATTGCGGCCATTTATTCCGGTGCATTTGGGAGGTAAAAAAATAATTCGTTTCACATCGACACTGATTTATACTTGTCATTCAGACATCGGAGTTCACAGCGTGTGAGAAAAGTTTCAGCGATTTTACGATCGGACTCGTGTTACATACCTGTTTGGCTAGACTCGTACTCAAGCAAGTAGAAAGAATAAAAATCAATACTGCCAATGACCTGTAAAAAAATAAATAAATGAACACTTAAAATTTAGTATAAATATTAGTTTTTGAATGAGTTTCAGAGAACCTCCGTATTTATTTTCTTTTCATTGGGTATTTATAGCGCGTGGATTTTTTCAGTTTGCTTTGACGCTTTTTACATTTTGGAAGTCAGTCTCGCGAAAATCTAATGATCGCACCTCCGGCGGTATTATAGAAAGAAATTCGTGGAATTGGAAGTAAAATAATTATTTGAAAGGTTCCTTGACCGCTTCGGAGATATACAATATACTGTTGTATACCATTTTCGATTTTGCAGAGAAAATCGGTCGTAAAACCAAATCATTAATAAACCATCGGAAGATTTCAAACTCACAGAAACGTCGTCTGCTAATTTCATAAGAGGTCCTGACCCGGTGACTGTCCCTTTGAACTTAATTTCGGGATCGACAGCCAAAGAATTGTCGTGGGAGTTAAAAATCCGGGTGTGTAATTTCGGCGAATGCATTTATAAAGGAAGTTATGGTTTGAATGAGAAATGACAGAGGAAAGGAATGACCCGTAAAGTGACACTGTTTCAGCGTTGCTTTTAAGCTACTTTTATGGAGAAATGGGACTCATAAATCTTCCGGGTTTCGAGCAAGAACACCACTAAGGTTATTTCACTTGTTGATTTCCCTCTTCATTAACCGCGTTGGGTTAGGGGTGAAATATCAATGAAATTGCCCACGAGGGGGGTGTATTTGTCGGGAGCTTTGCAAATGAAACAACACAATGCGACAACTTTGATCAAACAGGTGTCATTCATCTGTGGAAATCCTGAGAAACCACAAACAGAGCCAACTATTAACCGACATTAACTCAGGGATACTTTGAGACATCGCCGCAATAAAAAAAAAGTAAGAAACATACCTGAACGTCATTCAAAAGCGGAGGTATTGTAATAATTAAAAACCATCTCAGGTTTATGTAACTTAATTTCTTATTGTCTGCACCTGTTTGCGACGGGTCGGTATACCCACCGAGAGACGAATCCCAGTCGGGAAAAGTAGTAATTAATGCAATTACATTTATAATTTACATTATTTAAAAGTCATTACAAATGTAATTGTGATTAATATAACAATAATGGACGTGATGGTGATTTTGAAGATGATGAATTGTAATTAGTAGGAATGCAATGTAATCCGACGCGTTTGACGTTCTCCTTTTGATGAGCTGCACGTGCAACAAAAATTAACGGCTTCGCCTTTCCGATTTTTTTCTTTTTTTTTTTTTTTCTTCTTCTTCTCGCCATGGTTAAATCGTTACATTGAATGCGCGCACATTGTTTGAACTTTTCATAGAAAATTCGGATGTTTTTTTTTTGTTTAACATTTGCTTTGACCCCGAGCGTGAACTGTAAATTTGAGGAATTTCGGGTATTTTTTTGAACATGAGTTTAGAAATTTTTTTTTAAATTGCTATTCATTGTAGATAATGTAGTGATAACTGTCAGTCGAAAACAATTCGTTGATTGAGACCTATCGAAGCATAACTCATTCGTTACCCGATTATGTCTGATATTTTCACTCATTTTTTTATGTATATATTATTGTATTGTTTTTGTATTTGCAAAGCCCGAGGAGAGCACGCAAATTATTAATATATTATTATTTTCACACATAGTAAAGTAATGAGCAAAAACAATTAAAATGGAGAAAAGGGGCATTTCGTTAACAATATACGAATTAAGATGAGTAGGTGCATATATAGGTATAAAATTACAGTCTGACGGGTTTTAGTGGCCACTGAATTACAGCCATGCCACTGACATTGAATTTTAACAAGAGTGCCCATTCCAGTCGCTGTATTTCATGATGAGCATCCACTTTTAACATAATAAACTGAGAATTACGTTGTAGGAAAACATTCTCAAGAGTTTTATTGCAGTTCGGGGTGTTTTATCGCGAGTAGAAATTATTCAGAGGATCCTGCCGAGAAAATCATTAATGAGACGAAACAAATGGAATTATTCCCGAGTGAAATTTCTTATAAATTAAACGGGAATGTCGGGCGAACGGTTTTAGGCGCACGTTTATCTGCAGCAATTCATAACATTAAAACGGGTTTCCGGCTCGCCAACATATATCCGTATCCTGTCAGCGCCGATAATGCTCCGAATGGGACTAGTTATGAATTAAAAGGTCTGATAAAGTCTCAATGCACGAAACCTTTGTCTTCTTACTTAAGCGGAATTTTATCGCGTGGGAGATTCCAGTTCATCTGGTTCGACCCTCACACAGAAAATTCGTTAAAACTGGGGCGAACGCTCTCTTACAATACTGTTTTTATACAGGAAATAAATATAAAACATTGCGTTCTTCCAAAAATCACATAAAAAACGACTCCCCAATTCGGAAAGTATTCAAAATTATGCATTTTCAGATGAATCGTGTTTTCTTTCACTCTCGTTAAACTTTAATTATTTTGTTTAATTTACGGTAATTTCTAAAAAGAGATTAATTTATAAAGGCCAAGCATATTTTATGGTGACCCATATAATTCGAAAAGTGTGTCACAAACTGCAATCTCAGGAAATGACTTCCGGATTAGCGAAATCTTTCGGGGGACAGAGAGGATACCTTAAAAAGCACAACAGCAGATTTTTGCCCAAACTCTTAATAGTATGGAATTTTTTAAGGGTCGGCTTTGTATTCGGTTTTTTATACTCCATTTATACCATTCGCAGAGAGTATAGTATAATCTTATAGTATTGTGCCCACACCTTTTCTCAAAACTCACACCAAAAATGTCCGTTTGTCTGAATTCTGAATGTTTAACACTTCCAATACTATTTAAAATACAAATATAAGCAGTAATTTGAAAGGAATCAATCACTTGAAACTTTATGTAAATGATAAAAGTAAAAATGTTTCGACCACCCACTTAACAGTTTTGAAATCCACCCCTTCGAAACGAAATCTCGATTGAAACGTCATCCCCGTGACATCGGTCATTAGTCTTCCCGTTATTAATGTTACATATTCTTTTCTTAATTTCCTAAAACAACAAAGCCGATTCAAAGCATCAAAATAAGAGAAAAAAAGACAAAAACCGAATGAGAATTAAATCAATGAATGGGGTTTAATTAAGGATACGTTTTTACTCCGGAAAGCGTAAGCAATGAGCTCAAATATCGCAGACTCGTGCAACGGTTAAAAATCACTCGTAAACTTTTATAACTTTTAAAAAAGTTTTATTTTGGGATTGTTTTTGAGCTCTCGCACAGAATGCCGGCATTGTGTATCGATTTCGAATCAGGTATTTACCGGACCAGGTAGAAAGGTTTCGTATGAGCCAATGATCCGATTCCCACTAATTTTTTTCGCACCTTTTTAATGGTAACAATTATGAGATACGTTCGGAGGCGTTCTTAGCGTTATTGTATTTCAGAGAGATATAAAATTTGACGAAGGAATATGTACATATGAGTGAGAAGTCATGAAAAACAAACCTGTTCGGTTGCGAACTTCTTTTACTGTAATTTGTACAACCGGTAATTGTTCAGTCTCACAGTGGTAACACCAGACAACCATTGTCGGTTGTGATTATGAACGACGACAACGCTTTTCAAATGGGTTTCAACGTGCACAGACTAATTCCACGTGTAATTCAAGGACTGGACTCACCTTACAACTGACATAACATGTCTTTTCCAAAAACCAAAATCACTGTCGAGACTGTGTATCCACCAGTGCCCACTTCGTATTTTAATTAATATTTGGCCCTCCATTTTAATGGAAACGATAAATCTGTATTTGAAATGTCCTTCAAAAACCGTTTTCAAACAGTGAAAAATTTAAAATGTGGATAGAGTTACTTTTGAAGACTCAACATATTTCCTGTATTGAATTTCCCTCTTGCAAAAATGATACATGACTTTCTGATTCGAAGATGGAATCCTTCGGATGGAATGACAGAACGTCTGACATCCGAAAGAACCGCCGCGGATTTTGGGGAGGAACCGTCCACAGATTCGGTGACAATTAAAGCGAAGAGATCCGAAGAGATGTGACCATGAAGGGAATACCTGGTTCCGGTTTCGGTAACGCGATATCATTCGGTACGCTCCGGTGATTATTATCACCGCTACAAAGTTGTCAGTTTAAGTCTTTCATGTCAGTTCGGGGGACGAACCGACATAATGTCAGGCGTTCGATGAGGTTATCCGATGATCACCTCCGTTCATACCTGACAACACCCAATAAGCTCATTTTAAGGTTTTTAAAGAAAGTGTTATTGTAAAGAAATAATATTTCAAATAACCCTTTCAAAAACATTGCATTTCTGTCAGAAAAATTTTGTCTTTACATCCGTTTAATAACTCCACTTTATTAATTAGTGCGTCGACTTCAATTCTTCATTTTTTATCTATACATCGATAGCTTATTAATTTGTATTTTAATGTATGTGCATGTCCCGACCGGATGGAAGTAAACATTACATTTACGACATTGCATCGGTCCCAAAATTAATTGAAAATTATTTACGATATTCTTAAGGCAAACGGATGTCGGGTCGAACGCTCGAGTTAATTCTCTCGAGGGGGGGCCACCCTCTGCCCATAAAATTTTATCGAGACAGGTACTCTTCGAGAGAGAGAGAGAGAGAGAGAGTAAAAATAATCCCTCGTTAAAATGAAATTTTTTACGAGAAGAACATTTCGCTAAGAAATTTTTTTCAAATTAGTCTGAAGGTTAAAAATTAATCGGTTACTACCACTGAACACGTGAGGTCTTTGTCTTCATCTTCCCGGTTATTTTATTTAGGTTTAGGAAAGTTTTTAATTTTTGATTTTAATTAAATTTCATCAGAGACTTATTTACAGTCTAAAAGGCCTACTTTTAGTTCTCTACAACTGATTCATATTTTTTTGTTCTTTTGATTAGAGCTCATTTTAGTTTTGCTCCCCTTTCGGGGTTAAATAAAAATTATATTTTCGTCAGACTGTCATTTCAAAGGGTAGAAAAGAGCATTATTAGTTGGTCGACAAAAAACAGAAAAAGAGTACAGCGGCCTCGGGGCAACACTAACACCGCGCGTAAATTCACACAAACACAAAAAAGATGATGATGATGATAATAAGAAGACCCTTTTTGGATGACCTTGCCAGATCAATGGTCTTCGTCCGTGTTTAAAATACTTAAATTCTTCCTCCCTTAATCCTGCCTGCTTGACAATAACCACCGGACATCATTGTTTTTCTCGTTAAAAAAAAAAAACTCCGACTCTAACATTCCAGGGGTATACAATACCCCAAACAGGACGCGGGGGTTATTATTTCACCCCGTTGTGGTGATGTTCTGCGAATGACCTTTGCACATTCGAGAGAAAACATGGCTGTGTACCCTTTAGATGAAAGGATTGATAAATTTTAAGTGTAAATTTCGAATCGGCCAGAAAATATCTTCGTTAACAAATAAAGACAACAAATCTGTTGAAGAATAAAGCGCACGTGACTCGACAATAACCCGTCTGAGGGTTGTTCACTCAAAACATTTTTTTTCTGTATTTCTGGAAGCACTTAAAATTTATGGCCTTTTTGAACTCGGCGATGAACAAAATGCCTCGCACAGATGTGTTGCATTTTTAGAAAAAACCCCAAAAACTCCTTTTGAGTTAATGGCGATATTTCTCTTTTTGAGGAATATTCAAATTCTTCACTGATTAAAAAAAAAAAATAGTGGTTTAATTATTCGGTTATTAAATTTGGAAGTGTCGAGTTGGCCTTAGTGCGGTTCACTCTTTATAATCTGACTTTTTTTTTAATGATTTACTGACCTCAGATATGAGATGAGCTATGGAAAAGGTTAGGACCGCCTTTTAAGTGCACCTTGATGATTAGTCCTTCTCAGCAGGAATTTAATTCCCTTAAGTAATTTATTAAAAGTTATGTTTATTATGTAACGAAGTGAAGGCGAGAGCTCTTAAGATTTTCGGTGCCGCAGAACGCAATCAAATGCGTTTTATATCTCATCTCTTTTCGTTTTCTGTATTGATGTAAATTAATCATAAGGCCGAAGAATTCAACTTCTGCCTTTTAATTATGTTCTTGGAGAAGAGCTTTTCGGAGTGGTGTAAAAGTTTAATTTCAGACAGATGCTTAAGCAAAAATTGGTTTGTTTTAATTTAACCCTTTGCGGTCGTATGTCTGCTCTCGGACGTCACAGTAAGGAACTGTACGAATTCTATACTGTATGCATTCCTATATGAGTCTATAATTTTTTTAAGGGAACCTCAATGCCTAGAGAACCTATTCAGGAACTAATACTGAATTAGTTACTGTAGCATACTGTATGCCTTATACTGTATGGATTCCTATATCAGTTTATCCTTTTCCTAAGGGAACCTCAATGCCTAATAAACCTTTTCACGAACTAATACGGTGAATTAGTTACTGTACGCATACTGTATGCATTCCTATATCAGTTTATACTTTTCCTAAGGGAACCTCAACGATTGAAAGTTATAAAACATAAATTTTTATACAAAAACATATCACTAGATATCCAGATATCTTTTAGATATCTAAGATATATCTAAAAATTGGTAAAAGAATTACTAAATGTTGTGTATCCATCGTAAACTATCTTTTTATGTATCCCTATAAACATCTGTATGTATCTGTATGTATTCCTGTATTGCGTGTTATGTATCCCTGCTCTTTTGACGGAAAATAATTCCAACCAGTGGACAAATTTAATACGACTGCAAAGGGTTAAAAATTTGCTCCAGGGAGCTTCCAATTTGTTTTACCAGTTAACAGAGGGTGTGAAATTTCCTTTGAGGGCGTAAAATCCCTTTTGCCCTTCAGTTTTTATGCACCATAAATGAGTTTGAAAATTCAGTGGTTAGCGATGTATGATTTTCTCTTAGGGATTTTTTTGGTAAAAACAAAAGTGAAAAAACTACCCTAAAAGTTTCCAAATTTTCAACTCCCATAACAATACTTTTACGTTATAAATAAGAAAATGACCAAAGTGACGTAGATTTTCTCGCACCATTTGAATGAGCGGTGGTTTCTAAATCTAACCGAAAATTTAAGACGGAAGAGCTCCGATGTAGTTTATTCGAATTAATTTATAACGAAATCTGCCGAAACGAAAGCTCAAACTACGAAAGGCGATAAAAACATTCAAAAAAAATTTACTCACTTGAGCCGGTTATGAAAATCCATTTCCGAGTTGAAAATAATACACACTCATTCACTGCACGTTTTATGGAGGGTGAAAACACGCAGCCGTTACCGGAGCTTTGGCTACGACCAATGTCCAGAGTTTCACTAAACCATCGATGTTCCAATATATAATTGTTTCCCCTTAAAAGAACAAACGTTATTTTTCGTTAATGGGAGATGTGCAGCCCTTTTCGAAAACAACCCCAATTACTGGCGGGCCGACATCCCTGATGACCTCTCAAAGAAATTCAGTGACTGTCGAAGGGGAGAGTCAGTCTGTCACCGCGAGGGCAGCGATTCACGGTGACTATGACTTTTCTCAGACCTCACAAATTAATATCAATTGGGGAATCGAAAAAGGGGTGGAAGACCAAAGGAAACGAAAAGAAAACACTTGACTAGTATAGCATAGTAAACGCGGGAAAGAAAACACGTGGAATTAACCGCACTCAAATGAAGAAAGCGTCTTAATCCATGAGGTGTTCGAGAAGACGTTCTGGTCGGTTATGCGGCCCAACCCTCCAGCGGGCGAAGTGGCAACTGACTCCGGAGCTCTCCGAAGAACAATTCAATGAGACTGGCTGCAACCTCTTCTTGTCCCTTCGCTCTTCCTCGGTCATTTATCACTTACAACTTATTTCACATCTTTTTGTTACTCTTTCTCTCGCTTTCGATCCGAACGGATGTTCACCTCTTAAAAGGCGCCAATTGCGAAAGTAGGGGAACGCCTTTTTGAATGCACGTTTCTGTGGAAAATATACTCTCTGTTCTGTCATTCATTGAAGAAAACTTTTCCCACTCAACTGTGATTTTTTTGCTGTCGTTTATACCAAAAACGACTGCCTTTCAAAACTCTTGTTTGACAAATGTGAATTTTCTGGGTCAAACTATACTTCCACCGTCAGCAGACCCAGGGGAACCCAGTGCTGACGAAGTCCCATCCAGTTTTTGCGTCCATCCCATTGGATGGAAAGCTCTTTCCGTCCTTTAAACTGCCAGACGCGAACCAGACGTGGAAGATATAAAATTTAATAGTGAATTTCAATTCCATAAAAATTACGCTGTGCCTATAATTTTATATAATAAATGCCACGTCTGAGATATTATGACCGTGCAAAAGATTTGTTTCCGTTCTGCGGTTTTAGTACGAAAGAAACATTCGTTTGCTCTCCAGGTGGTCGAGAACTTTTTCGGACTTATATTTATAAACTTTTCGTCCGATATTTAATTTCGCACTGCGGAAATTATTCTTAGAATAAATTACATAAAATATGATAATATCTCAAAGACATATAATTGTAAATAATCAGCAACAAGTGGAAAGGCTTAAGCAGTACTTATACAGTTGAAAACTACAGTTACGATCCTGAACAACGCAAACGTAAACACATACAGGTAGTCGAAAATTTTTTTCCCAGTTGACTTCTTGGTGGTCTGATAAATACAGGCCTTGAGTAAAATTTTGTCAAGTCATAAAATGAAAGTTAGGTCTAAGGAAGACTAATTCGATGAGCAGACAGCTTCGTTATGGTTCCTGGCGAACCCGCAGGGGTTGACATGGATGTTACATGGATGGGAAATGTAAGTTACAACTTCTGTTGCGGTCGTGCAGTGTGAGGCGTTTGCTGAGCTCTTTTAGGAAACGGAAGCGAGATAACACCCGAATCCGAATCCACCGTAGCAGTATGGAATTTTTATAAATAGAAACAGAAATATGGAAGGATATGAGTTCACTTTTATAGAAGGGGTTATTTTTAATTGTGAGTCGAACAAAAGGGGCACGAATATTGGGTAGCCATCACCAGCTCGTAAATCACCACCAACCGGAAACTGCATTGAATGAATTTAAGTGCATATGGAACTCCCGATATTTCCTGGAATAATTAAATTACGTGAAACAATCGTTTTATTGGCGGCTTAATGTTTCTTGCTGAAGAAATAAAAATGACCGGCGTGAAATGATTTCCCCCGCGGGCCAGAAATCCAACTCGGCTGGTTTTATTTAAAAAAAAATTCATTTATTTCGCTAAATTTAAACAAAAATTTACGGAATTTTGAATTGAAAATTGTAACGAAAAAAGGCGGATTATGTAATTCGCCATCTGTGGAAAAATCTCTTAAATTCCGCTGGAATTAGTTTTGGAGTTTCGCAGTAGATGGCAGTGCGATTCGGGTAACGACCGAAAAATACACATCATTAATTAAAATGAATGAATGTGTCCTGAGGGTTACAACAAAACTTTTAATTTGAGCGCAAAAAATCTTCTTGCAAATAAATAAGTAAATAAGTTGTAAATGTGAACAAGTTGTAAATAACCAAGTTGTAACTTGTGCAGATTTCCCTTACAACGGGCGTTGTAGATTGTATTCTTAAGATTATGAACCGCATCCTTAAATACTCAAATGTTTGACAAATAGTCTAAGGGTGAGTTTGAAGGGGAATTTGTATTTCTTAAGTCATATGTATATGTTACAATGAAACACCGAATTTTGGAGAATGTCGACTTTCACCGGTGAATGTCAACATTGACATAGTCGGTTGGTGTATGTCTAAATACACTTATTTCTGAGTTACACTAACATTCACCATATCTGTGATTGTCCGAATGTGTAACAATGTAATGAAATATTTGTTATCTATTGACATTCACCGGTGAAAGTCGACAGTCTCCAATTTCGGTGTTTGATTGTAACATATATATGCAGTCAGGAAAATGTGGCAGTGGAGCCAAAATTAATTTTTCCCGATCAGTAGATACCCATGCCCAAATTTAATACCAATCGGAAAGGGTTAAACTGAATATAAAAATAGAGACTTCCGTTTGCGGTATATTTTTTCCGTATTTCGAACTGACCATCGGCTGAGCTTAGCCTTAATGAAGTTTAAATTACTTTTGAAAAGCGGTGAAAGTAAGTTTCTGGGCAGTCACATTAACTTCTTCGGGTTGTTTTGCATCGCTGAAACTTCCAATCACCCTGAAATTCGCAGGGGATGTTTCGCCCCCCCCCCCTAAATACCTCACGCACTCAGATATTCATTAGCTCTCGCATGAATTCGTGCAAAGGTTTTCGCTTATCGTATAATAAACAAAGCGATGAACTCGTTGACCGCCCCGAGGATCTTCATCGACTTTGTATTACGGCGCACCACGCCCTGTTGCTTTGCTTAGGTTTCATTGATCGCCTGAGTGGAATGAATTAAGAATGAATTAAGAATGAATTAAGAATGGATTAGGAATGGATTAAGAGAATAATAGTGCGCGAAATTCGCTTTCTTGTAAGCTTTCAATGGAAGGGTTTCAGCTTGAGGACGCAATTGTTTTTCATTTACAGTACAACTCTTTCTACTCACGAGCTCACTGAGTAGTTTAGTGTGAATTATGTATGAAATCGTTAGCCGTATTGACGTGAATAAGCTTTACAGAAAGCAGAAGGGTAAGATGCCTAAAAGCAGTTAGGCCAATAAATCAGCAGTTTGGAATGTTATTTTTTACCAAATTCAAGTAAAACTGAGTTAACCCGTGAGTTGTGGCTTCTGTAATGGCCACGTATTTTTGCAGCTTAGCGTATTTATTATTTAGTATATTTATATTTATATATAGTATATTTATTATGTACTCTATTATATAATAATTTATATTAGTATATTTTATAGAGTATTGAATAATTTTGTTAACGTCATTTCCATTTTATTTTAATGAATAAATATTACTGTCTTCACAACATTTTAGTAACATTTTTTTTCATACTAACTAATTAGTTATATTTTAGTAAAATTTTTTTCATACTGAGTAATTGTAACAATTTAGTAACTTTTTTTAATACAAACTAATTAGTAATATTTTAGTAACATTTCAGGTACATTCTTTAATACTAACTACCAACATTTTTTTAATACTAATTAATTGGTAACATTTTTAACATTTTTTTAATTCTAACTAATTAGTAACATTTTTTGACAATGTTACTAAACCAAGAAACATTTTTCAAGAAAAATCATAATGCGCATATATCCGTCATAAGCGCTACACTGTATAAGAGATCAAGACGTATATATGTACGACATAACCACTTAACGGGTTAAGTAACGAATCGGGAGTTCTTCGGTTGATTTTTGCGATTTTCCGACTGTCGGATTAATTCAGAAACTGACTACGCTTTTCCTCCTTTGAAAGTTGAGAAATTTTCCTCTCAATATCGTCCATGTTGTGCTGAGTTGAGCTGAAAAAGCTATGCACGCCTTTTGCGACCTTTGGTATTCTCCTCGCGCCCCTTTTGCGGTTTCTCGAAAACTACAGCCAAAGGGTGTAAATTTTAAGCAAAGGATCATTGGAAAATATTTCCCTCGGGAAGTTCTTTTATGTTAATAGAACTTTCTGAAAATCTGATTGAGGCGAAGGTCTGATGTGAAAGAAGCCCCAAACGCTCTCCCATGAAATCTTTATGTATTCCTCCGGAGAATAAGTAACCGTTAAAATGTTTTCCCGAAGAGTTTTTCCGGCGTTTTCTTTCCCGGGCATAAATTTTTACTGAATGTTACTGTAAAAGTTTTCTTAAAGGACACTAAGACACCGGAGGAACTTTTTTTTGATGAGTCTTTTGGAAAATTCAAAATCCGGAAACCATTTTGAGCTCATGCGGAAGGACCACTAAGGGAGGAAATTTTTTCTCTCTCTGCGGGGATGTTTTCGCGAGTTTTCTACCCCCTCCGCCGGGCTTCGGGGAAAGAAATATCGGTTTCTACAAGCGACTCATCACTGTGAAGCAAAAGAGAGGAGAGAGTGTATGACCCACATTCGGTGGACGGCAAGTGAAATTACCATCGGGACCGCGGCCGCGCACCTGTACCTGAGGATTTTTCCGTGATCCCGAAGAGGTAAATGTTATTATAAAAAGTGATGATATTTAACTTACTGCAAATCTTGAAATTGAGTTTGGAGGAGATAGCAGTAGGTCGGTTCTGCTTCTGGCTGGTTGACTGCAGCTTCTATTAACACTCATTCCCCAGCACTCTTCGTGGCACAATCAATCATCGGCCGCTCTTTCGGATGTTGCACGCTCGCGATCGAAATTTGGACGGTTTCTCTTTCTCCCAGGTACGAGTCATGAATCAGTGATAAGTAAAGCCCATTATTCTTTTCTCGTCTTCGGTCTTTGTGTGTGCGCGCTTCTCCCACCGAGTGCGATTGTTGTTTGTTTTTGTTTTATATCTCCGCGGAAACCCGGGATGAATTTCGTTTTGGCGTTTGTTGTCGACAACAGTTTCAGCGATTAGTGTGATTTTAGTGTTGAATGGTGAGTCCGATGTATTTTCACCTCTGAAATTTGTCTTTATGGAATTTATTTTGGTTTGCTCCTTTGTAATTTGTATTGCATTTTCGTATTATAACGCAGTTTGGGTGAGAAATTTGATGGCTTTTGGATATTTTATTTTATTTTACTACAAACAAGGGAGTTTTCTTTTACTAGAAACCTAGAAAGTGACCATCGCGCTTTTCCAGACCGTGGAAGCAAACTGACCGTTACATTTGCAATTTTCATAGGAGTTTAATTATCGACGTTAAGGTGGTCACGGTCGCTCTCCGCCTACGAAGACTTTTATCACTCTCTTCCGCATGAAAGGGTCGGTCAGTGAGCGTCCGAACAAAAAAGCAAAACAAAAAGAAAAGTCGGAAGCCAGCGATAAGCGAAAATGTCATTCACATCGGGAGGTGGAAGGGAGAGAAACAATGAAGTCGTTATCAGTTTCTTAAACGCGTATCAGAGATTAACCTAATTGGCTAATTACGGATTTAAGCGCGGTTTTACGGGAGGCCCCGTGCGAGAACCCACCGGATTAGCTGACTCTTTCTCGCTTCGAAAATTTTAATTGAATTCGTCGGATCTATTTTTTTTTTTTTTTTTTCGAAAAAAGGCTTTCACCTTTTCGATTCTGATCAAAGCGGAATTTCGGTTTAACTGACAGAGAATCAGCAATCAACTTTGGATGGTTCTTATAGGCTTCCGGAAGGGTGGAAAGTGAGGGGGTGGAAGTTTCATTTTGACTCGACCTTAGTTGCCTTTTCTGAGCCTGAAAAATTGGCTCTTCTGTTTTTGATAGTTTTCCGGAATTTTCTAATACTTTGCGGACCATAAAGTCGGCATTAATTTATTAAATAATGCAATTTTGGAATTAATTAATTTTTAATAAATCAACTAAACCTTTCAGTTGAACTAAAGCAGTGGTGCTCAATCTACGGCCCGTGAAAATGTTGCATTTGGCCCGGTCTTTTATTCCTATATTCACATAAATATTTTGTGATTTTAAATTCTTTTTTACCTTTCGGAAAATAGACTAATTTTAATTTTCGCATACGTTGTGTACAACAAACTCAACTTTGACCCCCATATTATCAAAGGTTGGCCATCACTGAACTAAAGCATTTCCATAAATTGAGTATATTTAGAATTAATTTACGTCAGCAGTTATTAAAAGCAAAATATACTTTCCCTTTAAAAATTACATAATAAAGATTTACAGTGTTTTCAGAAAATAGGAAAATTTTAGTAATGTAATAATAGTGTAAAGTAATGAATGTGACGCAAATAAAGTAATGTAAAGTAATAAAGTAAAGTGTAATATTAAGTAAATAAATAAAGTTATAGTAAGAAGTGATAGTAATAAAAAATAATAAAAAATAAGGTAATAAGTAAAGTAAGTGTAAAGTTAAGGAATAATTTTCGTATCTTTTTGAAATCTAAAATAATTTCAAATGTAAAGGGTTAAAGTTTCTTCAAAAAATGCAGCTTTTCTACGGCGGCAGTAATCTTAACTTGCATTTTTGCTTATCAGACGAATACATTGTTAACACCCACCGCCTTCAAACCTTAATGAAACAACACATATTTTCAACGTGAGTTTCCCTTATCAGTAACCCCTCTGACCCCAATGACCTCTGCTCCGCCACTTTCATTCCTCTCCGAAGACGATTGCATTCAATCACAGGTTTGGTGTCCAATGCATTCGTACAGGTTCTGTGAGTGACCTTTATTGTTTTTGCCCGCGTTAATGAAAACACTGAAAGTATTCATTGTGACTAAGACTGACTTCCGGAGATTCCCGCGGGTATTCATCACTGGGCGGAATACAGAAACTCCCAATTCAGTGGAAAAGCAATTTGCTCACACACAAATTGAGATTTCCAACATTAAAAACGCAGCCAATGATTAAGCGAGACGTGACGAAAACTTAATTTTCGAATTTCACGTAGTTTCTCGGTTTAAGTAAACAAACTCAACAGTGGCACCCGCGAGGAAATTTTTTCACAGCGAAGTGAGAGCGAAGGAAATGGGCTGCGTTTTCCCCCTCAGAGTGCCGAACCAGTTTTCCCGACTTCGCCAGAAGGTCCGCTAACGAGTTCCAAGTGCGCCGTCAATTTCAGGTACGAATTATCACGTCTGCACTCTGATGTGAATTTGCATTTCGTGAATTGTCAGCTGCGGTTTCTCCGCGGGAGGCGCTACCGGTTGGCACAGACTGAGTTTTCCTGGAAATTCCTTTTTATTTATTGTCATTATTTTTATTCTTAGTTAACGTTCGCCCATAAGAAAGCAAATTTCCCGACGAAGTGTTTGCTTTGATTTTCCTTTTAACCGAAAATTCCAGCCTTTCTCCCTGCCTTTTCTCATTTAAAGTGTTTTTCTTCGTTTTCTCACTCCCTTTTGAAAGGATCTCATTGTCGGGACGAGTGAAAACTCGTTATTCAATTAAAAAAGAGAGTTCTTCCTTTTGTTTTTCTCCGATTCTTTTCTCGAAGCTTTTCAAACGGGGGCTTAAGCTTCAAAACAGTTTTTTCTCATTGATTCGAAAGAGACGACGACCGTAAAAGCGGTCTCTCTCTCGTATTAGCATTCGACGGTAATTACACGACTTTCATCTTGGGATTTTGGATGGATGTTGTTTTAGGTCCAAGTGTGGTTTCCAGCATCCTTCATCATTGTTTAACCGTTACTTCTTTTTTATAAGTTTTTTTTTTTCATCGAAGTTTTATTAATTTGCGATGCGAAATAATAATTGTAAAAGAAGATGAGAGTTTGTTGGTTTTTTGTTCAGTTGTTGATGTAACCGATGGTTTTTTTTTGGGTGTTTGTCTCTGGTTTTTTGTGTTTGACTGTAGGATCCAAGTAGTTGTTTTTAGTATTTAAACAAAGAATGATTATGTTTCGTCTGTTTTTATGTTTGCACATATCATTTCCAACATGGCGGTTTTTCTCCTGTAACCAGCTGATATTCTTCCTTTGCGAAACGGGAATCCGGGAGATTAACATCTCCCATTTTAGTGCACTCTCTTACCAAATGCCTGTTAAAAGCTCCCGCAAATCCTCTTAATAAGCGAAAAGTAAAACAAAAGTTTGCTTTTGTCGAGTTGAGAAATTTTTGGGGGCGAATTTCCCCAAATTTTCTTTTCACATCCGAACTGGTTCAAGGCGTGCAGAGTAGAATGAACCGGGAACTCAACGAAGCGCACATTTTTCTGGTTTCGGACCGAGGACAATAGATTACGTAGAAGTTAATCTCCGATAAGTGCACGGCTGGCGAGGGTTTTACGCCGAAGCGATCATGCCTGGAAGTTTAAGCCGAAAATATCTGAGGGAAGCGCCGGTTGTTCCGTTTCCTCGAAGGGGCCCCCCTCCCCCGGGCGAAGCCCCCTCCCCCCACACAGAGGGGGATTCTTCGTCTGGTTGAGGCCCACCTCATTGCCCGTCATTTTGTCTCTGTTTCCTTCGACTAACTGGATCTTATGTTTTTTTGTCAGTCGTAATTTTTGCACTGGTAATATTACAAGCGTTTTTAAAAGGATATTTTAATGAAAAACGAGATAATGCAACGCGAAACTGTTTTATGAAAAGAAACATTAAAAGTAACGTTTAGTGGCTCAACTTAAAGTTCACCTCGATTTTTTTTTTTATTTTATTTTTTTTTTAAATTTGTTTTTGTTTTCTGTTCAATTTTTCGCGTTAGTCCACCAATTGCAGATGACAAAGCTTAAAATTTGTCAGGACTTTCCTCTCTCCTTCCTTTCTCTTCCTCTCCTTTCTTTATGTGTCCCTTTCATTCCTTTAATGACGTGTCCCCCTATACGGTCACTGTCCACATTATCCATTCATGCGGTCGAAAACCGCTCGTTTCGTCTGCTTTCCATTTGGGATCGTTTCAAATGAGATAATTTTTAGACGAAGTGCATTTCAATAGAAAATCTAAACTTTCCTCTAAATTCTAAATTATTTTCCTTGAATTGGTCTTTTTAATGAGGTGAAGATGAGTTTTGTCTTGGGGCGACGGAAGGGGTCAATAACACATCGGGGGAATTTAGTTTTTATAAACTGCAGCGAATTTTGTTTCTTTTTCAATCTTTGGAATTGAAACCAGGTCGTTTTTTTAAGGTTTTAAGGGTGATATAACTCAAATACAGCTTCAATTAACGCTTTTACAATTGTTTACTTGCAATCATTAAGCAAAAAATAAACGAGAGGCCTTTATGATTGGGAAAACAGGAGAAGCCCTTCGGATCTTTTGTGCGTGTGTCTAAAATCGTGTACACTCGTTCTCATTAGATACAGAAAGAATTTAAAGATAGTTAGCCTCTTTCGTGGTTGAGTAATCGCAACGAATTCAACATATTTAATTGAGGAATGAATTTTTTGCTCGTTTCCAACCCCCCACCCTCACCCACTGTGATTTTCAGTTCCTCCATTCGAAGTTAATAAATCGATTGCTATTTATGTGGCCAATGATAATTAACATGGTCCGTTGGCGCCGGTCTCCGATGAAGATCACGGCCACTATTGCGTGTCGTTCTCTCCTTTTTAGTCCGAACACCTATTCTATATGCTTTGAAATATTTTTTTTTATTCGGAAAAGTATGTTTCATTGCAGTATCGATCGTAAAAAGTGAATGGGAAACATTTTCAGATTTATTGTAGGCAGTTGTGTTTCGACAAATGCTCCCCAATATGTTTTCCATTCCCGCACAGACCAAAAGCATTCGCATCAGCTTTTGTTTACAATAATTACAATGTTTATTTTGTATTAGACGTCACTATGTTGGTTTTCAGGGACAATAAAAATGAAAAACGGGGCAAATTCATTTTAGAAAAGCGGAAAAGCAAAACAAAATCCAACACCGTTAGCCTTTGCATCAAAAGAAATGAGGTGGCAGCCACTGCTACATGTTTATTGTTTCTTCTAAAATGATTTAATGGAATGGCAAATCTTACAGTTATGCTTTTATTTATTTTTATTTGTCATTTGGCAAGTGCCACGAGTGTGTAGAGTGTGTGTGTGTGTGTGTGTGTGAAGGCTCACGGATTTCATGACCGAAACGGCGGAGTCATTAAACTTCACGGGTATTAATTTGTCCATTTCGTTTTATTTCGGGTTATAATAATGATTATTTTGTCGCGGAGTTGCAGAAATGACTGATTTACAACGGTCGCCACCGTTTAAATGGGCTCCCTTCTCGGAAGGCTGCCTGGCGAGCAGAAGGGTGTCCGAAACGGTCATTATCACCGTGAAAAGTAAACACGTGATTCAATTTCAATTACGCTAAGTACATAAGATTGCAAAACTTATTTACTTGTTTTTTTTGCAAATTGGGAATATTGAGGAGGTTGTTTGTTTTGACGATGCAAATTGGATAAATCTTCCGCTATCTTTTCATACGTGGAGACATTGATCGGAAAGGGAGGAGAAGGTGAGGCAAATATATATACAGTAGCGCTCAAAAGTATTTTGACAATACAAAATTTTTCGTTTTCCACCCGTGTGAAGAATTACGTACAAAGTGAAATTTCATTGGCTTTCGGTAAAATGCTTTTAAATTTATAAGTATAATATTAATTAAATACAAAAGAAACTAAGAATTTATCTTTAAAATATATCTATTAATATTAATAATACAAGAGTACTAAAGAGTAAGAGTATTAAAGAAAAATCAGATGACTGAAAACAATGTTATGTTTTGTATTTTTTGTTATTTTAATGCCAAAGAGTGACTAATACTAATACCAATAATAGTATTGATAACTAAATAATACAACTAAATAATACTAAATAATGCAAATGTAACTGACACCTAATATAACTAAATGTATAACTAAACAAAACTAAATAATACAACCCTAAAATAATAAAATCTTTTAGCAAAACAATTAACTAAGAAACTACAACAGTCCTCATATTTATATTAATTTAATATTAATTAAATAATAGAAGAAACAAAGAGAATTAGAATTGTAAAACAGTAATAATAGAAACTAAGTAAGAGTATTAAAGAAAAAGCAGAAGACTATAATAAGAATGTTATGTTTTGTGTATTTTTTTATTTTAATGTGACAAATACAATATTAATAGTATATAACCAAATAAAACATAATGACAACTGATAGTAAAATAATTAACGAGGAGACTATAAAATTTTGTATTGTCAAAATACTTTTGAGCGCTACTGTACCTCAATAACATTTCTGGACAAATATTTGCCTTTTAAATGAGCCTTCACAGTGAGTCACAGAATCGTTCACAGGTCCCGGATTTTCCTATCAATCACTGGAAAAACTAATTTTTATCTTTATTGGAAAAGTTCAATAAAAAGGTTATTTTTTAAGGGGGAATAGATGGGCGTGTTCAAATATAAAAGAAGACGATGAGGAAAAGAAAAGAGAGGAGAGAGCAAACAATTAGAATGAAAGCAAAATTCATAATTTAGGTACGCGATTCCTAAACCTGTAAGTTTTGCATTTGCAAAAATAAGGTACGTTTTTTTTGCATCGATGCTCGAAATTATTTATACTTGGCTACAACATAACTTTCCCCGAGTTTGAAATGCGGAGAAAAGATTTTGTGCGTTTTCAAAATGAACGACGGCCGTAAAAAGCGTTGAGAATCCCTACTTCAGACATTCTCCAGTTAATTACGGCGCTTTTAGTCACGTAGACAATTTTACGAACATAAAACTATGTTTCCTGCATTTTCATTTTTCCGAATTTCTACTGTTCGCGGTGACTCTGAGTTTTGTGAGGAGAAAGCGAAATGCCAAAAAAGGGACCGACTCAACATTTGTAATAAAAAAAAAAACAATGAGATGACTTCTCCACCCTCCGAGTCTCGAATAACTGTCGTTTCGAGATACCGTTTTGTGGCGAATTCGGCTCTTTGGTATTTTACAACGGAAGAAACATCGGTTGATTCATTAAAAATCCCTGAAAAGGTCCTCACAATTATGCAATAGGTCAAGGCCCAGTCAGAGAAATTGCAGGGAAAACCTTTCGTTTGGTTTTACTTTCGGTTTCTCTCCGTCTGAAAAATTTACGACTTTGAGATCCGATGTAATTCAATAACGCCTCAAGAATAGCTTTTTATAGCTTTTACCGCTTCCTTAAAAATTTTTTTACGTCTTCTTTTGTTGAGAACTTTTGCCTACGCAGCGGTGTTTCCATTCCCCGGTTGAGAAACCTTCTCATTGATAAGTCGGATATTATACCTGAAATTGATCGAATGGACGTGTGAGCACTGTTTCGAGAGCAGATTGTAAACAAAAAGGTGTATTCGAGGGATGTTTGTCACTCACCGGACAGTTACCGGTTTTTATCATAAAAAAAGCAGTTAAATAACCCGGTTCAGGCTTTTCCTTGTTGGAAATGTCAACATTCGAGTGTTGCCAATTCGGGAAAACCCACATGGCGATTACTTCATGGGGACATTCGACCAAAAGCTCTCTTTGTCATTACACATAACCCTTTCATTTGATTACTTAAGCGATAATTTTTCGATGGAAATTCGAATCCGTACTCTCAGAGCACTGTTAATGAACTGGAATAATGGGAAGTGTTAATGGAAGAAAAAATAAAGAGAAAAAAATTAATTTAAAGAGATGAAAAGTTGTAAAATCGGAGGGAAACAGTGTTAACTGTATTTTTTTGTTGGGCACTTCACATCTGTGATTAAAACAACCGCAGTTGAAATTCCTAAACTGAATTTTTAGGTTTAACGAAACTCTTTGAAAGCAGAAGAAATGTCGAATATTGGTCATTCTGTGTTTGCTCAGGAAAAAAAATGAAATGCTGGATGACAGGTTTTCTTCGGTTTAAAATTCCAGACCGGTTCGTGAGAGGTCAGAGTGCAATAATTATTATGAATAATAAATATAAATAAAGGAAGACCGAATGGCGCAGTCGGTAAAACACTCGTTTGTGATTCAGACGGT
>JAQIBA010000031.1:1539159-1590749 GCA_028293925.1 Brueelia nebulosa | reverse complement strand
ATTTTAACAATACAAAATTTAATAGTTTGTTAGTTAATTATTTTACTGTAAGATTTTTTTATTGTAGAGTTGTATTATTTAGTTATCAATACTATTGATGATATATTTTTAGAATTAAAATAACAAAATGTACAAAACATAAAAATTCTTTTTGTCTTCTGCTTTTTCCTTTTTTTATTGTATAATTCTAAAGATAAAGTCTTTGTTTTTTCTGTTATTTAATTAATATTATATTTATAAATGTTGTAAAGCATTTGAATGAAATTTCACTTTGTAACTCTTTCGGGTGGAAAAATTTTGTATTTGAGCGCTACTGTATCTCGTATCAGGGACTCAATGGGTTAAGCCCATTTCCCAAAAATGAAATGACCGTCATTGCTGACATGCAGTCCGGTTCCCCTCGAGGGAAACTTCCCGTCCACGGCAACGAATGCGGTTTCTGCAGAGCGGAGAGAAATTGGGCTGAAGTGAAAAGAAAGATTTGAGTGTTGGTCTAATGAGTGGTTCATGACAGTGGAGTTTGTGAAATATTCCAACAATGACTGGTTGCGAAACAATTACTGAAAAAATGCAATTTTTTGACGACCCTTCTCTCGAGTCCGAACAGGTTTGATTGCAGGTGCAGGTGATTCTTAGTTACTTACCGTGACCATCTTTATCACTTCACTTTCAAATTTAATTATTATAATAATTTCGTATTCAACATCTAAAACTCTTACTGACCCAAACCTAATTTTTTTTTTTTTCTCTCTCCATCGAAGAGACTCTCCATCTGATGGGACTTTTTCCATATTTTCATGTGAGTCCATCCAATATCTGCTCAGTGTAAAATATACTTTTAATAAGTATAAATACAGTCTTTTGGGTAAACATTTTGAGGATAACGATAAAAATCTAAAAATTGTTAGTTTATGATCGTCTCTGGAAAGGTGAACAAACTTTTACTTTTTTGAGTATTTGTGATTAATAATCAGCATTTGCTTTCGATTTATCGATTCTTGGAATGTCCACAGTTTCACAGGCCTCAAGCAAAACTTTCGGGATGAGTTTTTTTTTTTCAATGCTCACCCGATCCTTAATTAATTAGGCACTGCGGGTGTAATCCGGCTAATTATTTTAATTGGAGTAATAAAATGTTGATGAGAAGTGGAAAAAATAAAACGTCAAAATGAGAGCGGAGGAAACAACCGGCATAATATCATCAAAGTCGGAACTCATTATTTATGAAGCCTTCGCGTATGAGAATTGATTGTCGTGCCATATCTCTTAAATTCGCGACATAAAGCCGGAGTTTATTGCGGAAGTCAGTGTTCGTCCTGTTATGCGCTTGTATTTATGTTATTTGTCATGATTTTCTCAAACATGCTCACAACACTTGCATATAAACTCATCGTGTTTTAAAAAAAAAAAAATCCTCCACTTTATTTTCTCAAATGTTTCGGTTATCCGGTAAATCATCAGCTTTACGATGAGGTGCACTGCTGTGCGATACAGTGTAACAGCGCCGGCGGGTTTGCTTACTACGTCAGGAAAGCTTTCTCATTTCGAGTATGCTTGTCAGCTGTCATACACAAGATATGTACGCCTTCTCGGGGTTGCTCCCCTTCGTACTGAACAAATCCAAACGGGTTTTCTATACTCTGTAGCCTTACTTCATTGCAAAGATATCTTTTGCAACTTTGGCGGCCGATTTCATCCCCTCAGAGTGGTTTCTCTAAAGTTAAACCGGATGCTTTCGAAAGCTCAAAATATGCTCTTTCAACGAGCAAAGTTAGAACGCAATCTGAGATGACACTATTTTGCTATTTGGCCTCAAAGTTGGTCAAAAATCATTAAAATGGTGTTTCTCGACCACTTTGCACTCTCATGACTCCCGGTGAGATGATGCTAGGAACGTCCAACATGGCTCATTTTGAAGCTCTAGTGATGCACTGTCGCCATGCATAATTTGGCCAAAATCGGTCAATGCAAAAAAAAGCTAAGGGGCGTTGAAAATTGAACACTTTTGGGCGCCCAATTGTATACCTTTTTTAAGGCTCTGCAGCTCAGCAACCATAAGGCCTACAAAGTTGAAACCTGTGCCATTCGAAAGAGCATGTAAAGCTCTGTTACTATACAAAAGCTCATCTCTGGAGATCAAATAGGTATTGCAAGGCGGGAGTGCAAATTTGTGATTATCGAGTCAGATGCCGAAATTGTAACGGGTCATAATTTGTTCAAAGGGCCGTAATTCGGAAACGAATGGAGGTATCGAACTAAAATTTGGGGGTTTTTCATCGAAGGAACAAAGGAACAAACCTGTGAAATTTGAAGAAAAATGGAGATTTGGAAGTTTTCGATAACCTAAAAAGAACATATATTCTCCCATTTTTTGAAATAAAACTCACTTTACCCGGTCAAAAGGGGAAGTGAAAAAGGAGATAAGCTTATGAGTGCTAATTCTCCTTTACAGGACTGGGCGAGGCATGCTCAAATAGGTCGCATGTACTAATTGCTCAATTAGGTTTGCTTATTTGAAACCAATGACTCACGCATTCGATGGAGGCGTGACGTAATATGGAGAGTAAATAATTGGAAACACGGAGACTAAGACTCGAACTGCAAGAAGAAAGGGTTGAGCTTTTGGGTCAAACTGCTGAAAGCACAGGAATTCTGCGGTAGTTCCCAGAACCCTTCAGGAAATCACAGAATTCGATGGGGCGATGTTTTCCCATCCAACCGCTTCATCAAACAACCCAATGGCTCCACTCTGAGCGGATGTTGTCAACGGAAAAAGTAAAAAGCCGCAAAATGAGTTATTCGGGCGATTTACATTGGACGTTTCCTCCCGTCTCTCCCACTCGGTTTTAACTTAATACTAATCCCAATATTTCATCATTGTTGAGTACAGGTTTGGCTTTAGCCGGTCCTCGTTCAGGAAACGCTGCTTTCAATTTATGTCAGGTAGAGAACCAACTGATTGACTGCTGAGCCTCCGGCGAAATTCGGATCCGATTCGGCCTTTGGAAGCATTTTCTCCTCACGGATTGAACTTTTCGCGTTTTACCGAATCGAATTCCCAACCTGAGAAATATTCGGAATAGTTGAAGCGAATCCGAAGAGGGATTTTAATTTCCAAATAGAAGGGATTCTCTGAAACGATTAAATTGTGAACCTTTTCGAAAAAGAAAACGTAAAAACCTGAGCCGAAGAATCGTCCCTACTTTAAAGCAAAGTCTGCAACATTTTAAACACGTTATTTAGATTTTCTTTGACGGTTTTGAGTCCCTTTTTTATAAAAGAGTTGAAAATTTAATTTTTTTGCAGATCCTTTCAACTTTTAATTCTAATTCCACGAGCATTAGATGTTGGGGGAGTTCCTCTTTGTCCCATATTGTTTTCTTTTTTCAGACTTCGAAAGGCTTTTGTGTGTTATTCGCTCTTGGAAGAGTCAGCGATAGTCTTAAATAGTTTAGGTAACAACGATGCATCAAAAGCGAAAACCCAAAAGACTTTCCCTTCGCCATTTTGAATTTCTCACCGATGATTTATTTGGGAGCCATAAATAAAAGCATTCACTCGGACGGATTACCGACTATCGGGAAACAATCGAACGGACCATTTCTCAGATAGAGCAAAAGCAGTAAAATATAATCGCCCCCGGAGACAGTAAACTCGTTTTCACAATAAAACATTTATATAAATAATTATACATAATTTGCACGAAATTGCAATTGCACTGTGAGTAAAGCGGCATTAAAGGGAAATAATTCATTTGGAGAGCCTTCAGTGACGCCTCCAGGAGAAATTATTTTTTTTTTCCTTTAATTGCCTCTTTTGCTTATTATTCCAGAGAAAAAGGCTAAATATCTCTCTCTCTTTATTATCCTTTTAATTGCTCCGCGGAATACAATCACTCAGACGGAAGGGTTTATTCATTACGTATTCCCGAATTAAGTGGGCAACTTATGTCGGAGTTTGTTTTTTTGTATAAAAGAATTCGATTTTTTAATGATTTGAATGTTTCTTACTCAAAGTACACTCAAAATGTTGAGCTTTCGTTGTTTTGTGCAGTGTTTTTTTGGTTTTAGTTATTCACTTCTTGGCGATGTCTTTTGTCTCGAAGCTTTGTTATGTTATATTTCTTATCATTCTCGACTTTAAATGGATTTTTATTATTTTTTCTTACTTTCCACTCTTTTCTTCTAATTTTAAGGTTTTTACATTATTAATATGATCTGTTTTTATTATATCTTATGTAAAACTTTTCTTTGTATGTTATTTCTTTTTTATTCTTTGTATGTTATTAGTATTTTTTCGGTATTTATTCTGTAATTTGTTTCCGTATTATATTTTATTTGTATTTATTCTGCATTTTTTTGTATTTATTTTGTATTCATTCTATAATTTATTTCTGTATTTATTTTTATTTGTAATTATTCTGTATTTATTTTGTATTCTTTCTGTAATTTGTTCCTGTGTTATATTTTATTTGTATTTATTTTGTATTTTTCTGTAATTTATTTCTGAATTTTCTTTCTATTATTTGCATTTATTCTTTGTTTTTCTTTTCCTAATGTAGTTTTCCAGCCTAACTCTTTTAGTACTGTCTGACTTTTCTTCACCCCTAACAATATTTATAAGATTACCTGATTTCAGTATACTGAGTGCTCATTATGCCCAATCATAAACTTCTTCACGGATCAGTGAGTTCGTCCTAAAAGAAACTGTTTCGAAGACTCCTTTCGTTTTCAGTATTTGGAATTGTTTCTATTAAATCTGTTAATGTAAAGAGTTAATTTAGGAAAACTTACTTAATGTAATTAAAGTTGCGATGAGCAGTGCGAGCGGCCAAATCTGGAAAAGGACTGCGAGACGAAAACGTCAAAACCCTTTAATTCAGTTAGCACATTAGCGGGAATCGCATATGCCTCATTTATGCAAATTTATTTCAGGCATCCGAGTGCACACGTAACGACCACCTTGTGGTTGTTGCTCGGGTCAACGGTCACCTGACCTTTTAAGCCGATCGCGGGTATAACAGCCAAAGGCGCCCTCATCATTCCGTGAGTCAGCAAAGCAAAGAGATTAGAAACGGAAAGAATGTGGATAAGGGATGAAAAATGGTGGAACACTGAGAGTTTCATTTCGGTTTTAAACCGATTTGTCTCCTTCGTTGTGTCTCTTTGTTTTTAGATTCTCACTGCGATCCGGCTTATTTGGATTTTCAATCTCGCGCATGCGTATTTACAGCCATTTTCAAAGCCCTTTTGACGCCGTACTTTTTCATTTCGTTGTACGTTTTGCCAACAGTGGCAAAAAGCGCATAAATCCTTTGCGGTTCGGCGATGACTTTACGCTTTCCGGATGACGTAAGGCTTTGGGTATTCCAAGACAAAGACAGTATTTTGAGATACAGCAAGAAATGGATGCTGTTTTAGGGAAATCATTGGCTCCGCCTTCGTGAGTCAATAGTTACATTGCCTTCGGAAGTTAAGTTATTGTTTCAGTATAAAAAATGTCAAAGTTGACAGTCAACAACAAACAACAATGGATTCTTTTCTCGGAAAAACGACAAAAGAGGAAGTCCCCGGGAAAATTTCCGACCGGAGCACAGAAACCAAATAATATGAGGGCCGACTGTCATTTTCCTGGCTTCCTTTCTTCTACTTTCTATGTGGGCTGATTAAGTAGGGTGAGCGTCGGCGCCCCCGCCCGGGACTCTCCCCCCAGTGGGGCCCCTCGTTAATTGACCGCATTCGAAGACTCATCTGGGAAATTAATTAACCGTTCTTTTTCACTCCGTGTGAGATGTGATTTCGACGACCTTGAACTTGATGATGTCTAAGTAAAAGTCTGCCTCATGACCTATTCTAATACCCCGACCACGTCTACTTATCCAATTTGTAGGCGCGTTGGAATCGTGTGCACTCCTCTCACGTTTCAGTGCCAGGATTTTCCGCTTTTCGAGGCATCGTTGCCCCCGAAAGGAAAACTCTTGATGGGAAGTGGTTCTCATGGTTATAAAAGACGAAATCAGTCCTTTTTTTTCAAATGCGTCAATCACCCCCAAGACGTAGTAGGGGTTCCTTATGTATAAAACCTACAACGTTTCTGCAGGTTTTTCATCTCCTTTTCCGGGTAGAAAAGGGGGAAACCCGAGAAGGAAATTGATTCACCGTTTAACATTTTTACATTCCGGTTCGCCTGAGAGATCATTACTGCCCTTCTGAGAATTTCCCAGTTCCCGTTTTGCCCTTTCTCAGAAATATTTTTAATGAAAAAATAAGCTTAATTTTCATTGGAAACTCTAATTTCATGTTATAAACGCAACCCTTAGTTTCGATGTGCTCCCTGATTTTTTTCTCTGATTATTCCACAGCGTTTATTCCTCAGACTATTTTCAGGTTATTGCCATCATTAAAAAATTTGAATAATATTTCGTAAAAGACGGAGTGCTGAGAAAATGGGGTGATTTTCAACCCCTTCCCTCCCTCGGTTCGGCGATATTTCAAACGGGTCAATTTTCTTTTCCTGTCGCTGACAACTTAACTATTAAGAGCCGCCTCAGAAATCTGAGTTATGGTTACAGTGGTCAGTGAAGTACTCCCCCCAAATAATTTATGTAATATATAATATAAAAAATCTTTTTAGAGCTGTCCTTCGTTTTAAAATGATCCGATGAGTCTTCTTTAGTTCCCTTTTTCTGAAGTAAAGTCTTTAATGGGTCGAAATATTTGAATATTAAGTTTAGACTTCAGCAGAAGACAGAAATAATGAAACTTAACCCATTAAGTGGATCGGCGCATTGCAAGTAGTGGCTTCTGTAGTATTTTTGTAGCTTAGAGTATTCATCATTTAGTATTTTTATATTTATATTTATATATAGTGCATTTATTGTATACTATATTGTATAATAATGTATATCAGTACAAATTATTATAGCGTATTGAGTAATTTTTTTAACGTAATTTCCATTTTATTTTGTATTAATGAATAAATATTACTGTCTTCCCAACATTTTAGTAACACTTTTTTTAATACTAAATAATTAGTAACATTTTTTGACTTCTTTTTAAAGAAAAAGCAGAAGACTAAATGATTATTTTGTTATTTAAATTCCGAAAAATATATTGTCAATATAAGAATATTGACAACTAAATAATACAACCGCAATAAAATACTACACAGTACTTATTGTATATAATAATATACTACGCAGTATTTACGATACTCCACTGCGTACAGTGTATTACAGTACTAACAGTAATATACTACACAGTATCTACGATACTAAAATAATATACAGTCATAATAAAATCTTTATGTAAAATAATTAATTAAAAAACTATTAAATTTTGTATTGTCAAAATACTTTTGAGGGCTACTGTATATATATACGGCATAACCACTTAAAGGTTTAAGGGTGGAATGGAGGAGTTAAAAAGTATAAATTGTAGTTGTTTTCTTGTAGAAATTGCAGAGAGATAAAGAGGTTAATAGGGTTGAATCGATCTCGAATGTGGGGGAGGAGGAGAAAGGAAACTTTAAAAATAATTAGTCGAAGAAAGTGGAGGAGATTTAGGTTGTATTGGGTTCTTTTCGCGTGAGGTAAAAACACACTCGAGTACCGAATCAAAAAAAAATTACATCACTTCTTTTTTGATTCGTTCGAACAATGTTTCTTAATTTGTTTTTGTTGCAAACACCCACTTATCAGTGCTCAACGTTTGAGATTGTTTTGTTAAGGCTCATTTAATCTTCCGCGTGGCATTGTCCGATTTTCACCAATACCATCAATGATCTCATTGTTTCTTTCATTCCTTTGTCGCTAATGAATTAAAATTGAATTGAAAATTTGTCTTGCAAGAGGAACAACTTCTCCTTGTTTCCGGTGACTCCATTCAGCCGCAATTAGCGAAAATTCCCGCCATATTGAGATTCCCTTCCGCACCACAGAGTTCCCTCCGAGAGAAAACCTCTCGTTGAATGCCCGGCCGGTTTACGAGTCGGTGGTCGCGTTCGCGCTGCAATTATTCACTCTCTTCTAATAAGGTCATGCGGTGATTTGTCTCGTTAAGCGTTAATTAATTTGAATTAAAAGCAATTAATTTAAAAGGTTCGAACTGTTTGATGAGGATTCGGTGTTAGTGATGGATATGAAATGTCGGTCGTTTTCTCGCCCGCAGCGAACGACGATGTGAAGTGTGAAGATGTGAAGTTTCGACACTAACGTTTGTGTTCCTTTGATCGTATGAAGTAATATAAAAGTATAAGTTCTTATGTAATTTTTGGAGTCGCGAAGAGCAGCACATAAACACAACAGGAATCGTTTGTAAGCAGACGTCAATCTTGGCCCATTTCAGACACAGTCAGCACTGTAAAAGTTGTGCCAACTTATGAGAAGAAATTGTTAATATTCTGACAAAATTCGAAATGAGGGGAGCAGAAATTAATAAAAATTTTAAAAGAAAGAGGAAAGGAAATATGTTTTTGAATGTCTGCCGATGATAGACGGCCGTCAACTCTTCTGTTGGATTCTGCTTTTTGCCAGCAGAAGATTAAAGAAGGCTGTGTTTTGTCAAGAAAAAAAAGAATTTGGGAATTTGTCAACGTTGTTAATTTTTTCGAAGGCTCGCCTCGCATTAATTAAGCAAATAATTACGAATTAAATTCGTGAGACGCTCGAAAAAAACTTTTAACTCGTTTATGTCCTTAATTTTATGTTTTGCTTTCGACAGTTTCCGCCGCCATTTTCCGCCATTGATAATTTTAATTTTTAATTTTCGTCAATTTTTAAGCTTTTTTCCCCGGATTTTTCCGCCGTTACAGTTTTCCTTAACTTTTTATGGTTGTTTTATCTGTTTTTTTCGGTGAGGTTTCTCTCGCATAAGTCTTAACCATTCTTCACGGCGATGATCACAAAGTTTTTACATACATGACGACCCTTAACCCAATTGAGTGGCACAAAAAATTAGAGCGTCTTCCCCTAAATGCCGAAGTTTTATTTTGAAAATACACATAATTATATACAAAATGTAATTATACTAAGTTACTGATACAATATTGTATTGACATTTTACTCCAATTTTTATTTAAAAAAGGATACCAACAAATAATTCGTAGCTGGAGTCCCTGAATAAAATTCCTGTGCTGAAATTTCTGTGTAAAATTCCTGTTCTGAAATATCTGTATGAATTTTCTGTATAAAATTCCTGTATCCAAAACTCCACTAAGAGATATCTAGTATCTGGCAGTCTGTATGGAATTCCTGTCCGAAAATTTCTGTATCAAATTCCTATTCTGAAATTCTGTATAAAATATACTTGTATCGAAAATTCCACTACGAGATATCTCGTAGCGGGTACTCAATGGGTTAAAGTGTATTATTGGGAATATAATGATAAGGAATTCGGTATTTGGTAAACACTCTCTCTCTCTCTTCTTGAGCAGAAGAAACTATTATTCGGGACAATAGTTCCGAAACGTGAAAAAATTCAAAACAAATATATTAATTCGGTGCGTCATAATTAATTGCCAAATGTTTGCATTGATTTAATTTGGGTGAATAAATCCGGAATTAATTGTTCGGCCTTAATGACCGCGTTGAGGATGCGATTAACTTTTTGCTCCCTCAATCATTGAGCGCGAAAAGTTTGGCGCTTTCGAACCCCCCAATAAATTTCCCATTTGGAACGTTATAAATTTTCCGGGAGCGGAGCCGGTGACAGGGTTGGGCGGGGCGGGGCGGTGGCTGGAGGGGGCGGGAGGGGGCGGGAGGGGAAGGAGATGCCGCTTTGTTTATTGCCTCTTTGCAAAATCTAAGCAAAATTTCCTTCCGACTCTCATTCCGTCCCGATTTCGACTGTGTAAACAATTCTAAAAATTCATCGCTTTGCCTTTCCCCGTTTCACGGCTGTGAAATATTATTCTCTCCCCCTCCCCCGGAACGCTGCAACCCTTGATTAATCATCCCCGTTAATGAGAACATTAGGCTTTCCTACTTTTTCCTGCCTTCCGTTATCAGGAGCGAACTCCGCTCTTCATTTCGCTTTGTTGCTTTTTTTAATTCCATCGGAAGGGGGAGTTTGTCAGCGAATGAATGTATTCCTTCTGCTTTTCCGATTTTTCATTTCCCGGAGGGCAAATCCTCACATTTTTCCTTTTTCTTTCTCATGACAGGTTCGGATGAATTTTTGATTAATTAACTTATATTAAAGTCGGTTTCCGATTTGTGTGTAATCTTTCGGGAATGAATTTGTCGCGGCGATAAATCACTCCCGAGTGAGAACGATTAGTGCTGACTTTCTTAAGAAGTTGTGACTTTTGGGTTTTAATAAAAAATGAAAACGGGAGCCATTTCGAATTTCACCCCTGCGGCAAACGGCCGACTTTTACGAACGCCTGTTTGGATAATAAAATAATGTCGAGATAAAAAAAAATACAAATAAAATTGGTCCGTGTGAAACTGGAATAAACGCAGCCCGAGGCTTCGGTTGTCTGCACTCATGTTTGGAAATAAAATCATGCGAAACTCTTTATTTTCCCAATCTTGAAGGTGTATTTGTCCAACGCTCGATTCTGTGTTTGTTTAAGTTTTTCAAAGGGAAATTGTTTGGGTTCAAAGGCACTTATCAACTACAAAGAGGCGGGAATGAGTTTCTGATTGGCGGAGATTGAGAGTATTGTTTAGGCAAACTGAATATCGGAAACTGAACAGTTCGCTGATCAATGGAAAGCACTCAAAGCACGGTTATGGTACAATGGGACCGCTTCTCGTGATATGGTATCAATCCATTTGGATTTGCAACGGCTTAGCCGAGCTTTTGTTCAATGCAGCAGATTATTCTGCAATGAAATATATTCGTCTCCAAACAAAAGCACACCTGAGGAAAACAAAGTACGAATGGTAAAACCAAAAGTCCGCCGCAAGACACTTCTTAATGGGCCCGAGCTCCAGTTTTCTTCGGTTTTGCATTACAGTTACTCCACAATATTCTCCACACTTTCTACTGTTACACGAGAAATAGTTTTTGATCAAAACCACACAAAAGTGGGTCAACGGCTGACTTTGTCTGGACTCTGAGGAAAAACGAACAAAAAAATATACTGCAGAGAAAAGGGTTTTCATGCAAATATTCTCACCAAAGCCATTTGCCGCCATTGGAAGGACAGAAACTGTCGAAGCTTTTCGAAGTCAGCACAGTTTCGACCACTTTTACTTATGAAAGTCGAATATTTTTCCAGAGTTTATTTAAACCTTTTAATTGAGAGCGGAGTTTCAAAGACAAAAGTTGGTATTTAAAATAGTTGAGATTTTAAGCAGGGAGATTTTCAAGGTCGAGACGAGGGAGTCTGGATTTCCTTCCCTTTGTTTCCCTCGCTTATTTAAGCAAGAGAAAATGGAAATTCTAAGGATTTGTTAATTCAACATCTGACGAAAAGTGAGACTTAACAATTCCAGGATTTCTTTTTAAGAAGTCTTATAAAAAAAAAAACAGTTGAATAGTGTAATCAGTGGAGCCTAACGGATAATTAATTGGGCGGTGTCAGTTGAGTAGTCCTGTCAAATTAGCTCAAAAATGAGGGGCGAAGTTACATAAATTCCTAAGAAGCTGAAACTTGGTCAAGTTTTTCACAGTATAATTATACAAAAACGTGAAAAAACAAAACCCCCCAAAATCGGGGGATCAAAAAAATTAGTTTTCCGCAAATTTCACCAAAACGGTAAGTTTTATCGTGAAAATAGCTCAGACAAAAATTGTAGAGGATAAAATTATCTACAAAAAATGTATCTATACTTTTCTTCCTGAGGAGTCACCGTTTCTGAGATATAACCATTCAAAAAGTTGAATGACAGATTTGACATTGTGTGTCGGGTGGTCATTTTTATAGTGGCGACTTTGGTGGGCCATTTTTTATAGATAATTTTATCCTCTACAATTTTTGTCTGAGCTAACTATACGAGGACAACTTACCGTTTTGGTGAAAACGGCGCCCAACGAATTTTTTTGACCCCCCCGATTTTGGAGGACTTCAGACATTTCATGTATAATTATACTCTGAACGAGACACTGGATTTTTTAAGAGTTTGAACAGTTTATTTATAATTATACTGTGAAAAAGGCATTGGATTTTTGAGGAATGCCGACATTTTATGTATAATTATACTTTAAAAAAGACATTGGATTTTTGAGGAGTTTGGACATTTTATACTCTGAATTATACTGTGAAGAAGACACTGGATTTTTGAGGAGTTTGAACATTTTACATATAATTATACTTTGAAGAATCTCACCAAGGAATTAATGCAACGTTGAATGTCTAATTTGACTGCACTATACTGTTGCCCCAATGGCTTTAAGAACATATTACATAAACCCCTCAATCAACCCTTTCCAGCGTTGTACTTTATAAAAAGGGCGGTGTTCACCCGTTGTGCCCTCCATTCAAAGAGAAATCAGAGCGAAACCTAAAATACGCGTATAAGTGTTTCGCTTTGCATTGGCGACGTCACATCCTTCGCATCCAAAACCCAAATCGAATTCTGTGCTTTCCGCTTCCATTTTCGCTTAAAGCGGACCTTTTAAGCTTCTGGTCTCCTTCCATCACTTCTTTGGGAACGAGACTAATGGAGGAGTCCGGAGAAAGACGTTGTTCAGGCTTCGACCGGAGAAAGCGTTCAGATTAATTATCGCAAATGGAAGACAATGTGCCCTTTAGCTTTTAACAGCGAAAAAGAATTAATTCGATGGAATCATTTGCATAAATATCGGTTTTAGATTGTTATTGATTTCTTATTGGAATTATTATCGTACGGCTATAAATTAATGTTGTGTTAATAATTATGAAAAAGGGCGGCGGCAATGGCTCGAGGGCTTTGCTTTGACTCTCATGGAAAGCGTAATTTCTTCGAGAAACTCATTTTCATTGTTTTTGCCTTTTGACAACCACAAGAATAACCTCTTCTCTAAATTAAGTAACCGAAACTTAATATGCCCAATTGTGTTCTCGGACTGTGAATTTCTACTGTTTCCTCTCATTGTTATACTTCGTTTTATAATATTCCGATTCGAAAATCAGCACTGCGTCTTTTTATTTATGTCATAATGCGGTGACCGCAGACAGAACTGTAAATTTGGTTTCTTTAGGTTTTATTTCATTCAGTCTGTTGTAGTTATACACAAAACTGTGCGTATTTTCCAAATGGAAATGGCGGGTTAAGACTTTTATGGATTTTCTCAGGAAATCTGCCTCAGGTCACAAAGAAGTATTTCGGAATCATATTTCGTAATCGCTTACTCGTGTCTTCTGGTTAATAAACTTTGCACATCTCCAGGCGGAGTTACCCCTTTTATTCCGAGAAAAACTTTTCAGAGAATTCGCCGTAAAATCATTTTCAGATTTGAGCAATGTAATATGCAAAACCTGAAAACTCCGGAGAATTGTTTCGATTTATTACACCCCGCGATTTTCAAACGCAAATTATTATTTATTTTCGGTTTCGGTGAATAAAAAAAAGAGAGGAATTTCCAGAAACAATTTTTCTTAAAAATTTATGAACAAACTTAACACTAAACTCAGAATGGCCGACCGGAACTCAGATTTATCTCCTTTTTTCTCTTTCAACGAAGACGTTTTAATAATATATGTAAATGACGCTCCCGTTCGTGAATGACGAATTTCCAAACTCGCTTTCATCGAAGAAAAGCCGAAAGAATGGGAAGAAAACGCACCGGAAGGCCATCAGCGGAAACCCATTCTTTGTCCTCAACAATTGGCTTTTCCTTTGCCCAAATGAAACTCCCTTTTCACCGACTAATTTCTTCCAAAAAATGGATTCCTCTTGTGTAAAATTCAAAAATGGCTCCGTCGAATGTCGTATGAAGTAATAACGTCGGGGCTCATCTCAGCAGTTAAGACGAGACCGTGTCGGATTCAATATTGATGGGGACTCGAGCTAACTCCAGTCTGCGGTTTTTAATATCATTTCCTCCCGACCACAACAACAAAATGAAAACCTTCCTGCGGTTACCATTCTTCCGAGTTTCTTTCCATTATCCATTTACTCTTTATGTTATCTCTTCCTTCGAAACAACGCGAATGAAGATGTAATGACTCGCGATCGGGGAGAACTCATAAAGGAAGAGTGGATTCTGCATGAATTCGTCTGTAATTTTTTCATATCTGCTTCGGTTTCCTCCAGGGTTTTTATCTTTGGTTTGCTCTTCTCGCCCCTTCCCTTTTGTTTCGTCGTCTCGTAAAATGAAACGCCGGAGGGCGTCGCTCAAGAGACTTAATTAAGAAATGTTAATAAATTAAAAGCAGTAGCGCCAAACGGAAACGTTAGAAAATTGCTTACTTATGTCGCAAAATGATTTCCCGACAGAAATGTTCGGTGTTCGTTCCCAAAGACTTAATTGGACGAAAGCGAATTGGAAAATGTCGTTGCGTAATGTCACTCATTGTAACAACTAATAACGGAAATTTTCATTTTGGTTAACTGAGCGCGGATGAGTGAACCCCCAAAAATGAAAGAAATGCAATATTATTTTTGTCGGCTATTCTTTTTGGACCGTTCGGCCGAAACAAATCAAACTTTCCATTTTGCAACTCGTTGAGCGGGATATTGCGTAAGTTCAACCGATGGGAGCTTATTTGATCCGATGCTGTTGTTTCGAAATTCCTGTAAATGATCCACCCAATGGGGATGATTTTCAATCATTAAAATTCCCCGTACAATATTTCCCAAATGTCTTTGAGTTTTGTAAACCGCAAAAGAATTTTTTTTGTCAATTGCGAAACTCAAAGGAGTTTCCATTCGCAAATGTTGTCGACGTTGACGACCTTTTTATTTCGCCAAAGATATATATACAAATGCAAATGACAGGGAAATTCAAATTTTTCAAAAAATGAAAATTCCAATTTTATATGATCGGTCATTTGTAAAGATAAATACGAATGTGAGTCGCATTTGCAACGTGAAATTGTTTTCGACAAAGAATGGACACAGGTCATCCACTAGGAAGTCATTCTAGAGCAACTTTTTCTGGCGATTACACCGAAATCCATGTCAAATGCGCAAATGATACAGTATAAAATCGTCTAAAATCGTCGCGATAATCACTCCGCGGCTGCGATTCATTGGGGCCGAATGCCGGATACGGTTACTTAATCGGGTCGGACTACCCGACTTTCACCCTTCGGGGTTTTCCGGGGATGAAACGGAGATAGTGAGATTCGTTCTCTTTTCAGGAGAAACCATGCTCTGGGTTCTTGTGCTCGGCGCTATTTTAATTTGGGCGCCCCCTCCAACGATCACTCATCGGACGGGCTCAGTGAGAGGTGAGTAGATTGTAACTTCTTTCCTGAATACAAATCCAGGAGCGAATACAGTAGCGCTCAAAAGTCTTTTGACAATAAATATTGTATTAATGACACATTCCAAAATTATTGAATAACCACTACAATTAATTAATTAATAATTAAATGATTACATACAAAGCAGTAAAATATTAAAATGTTTAAATAGTTACAATGTCAACTACTTACAAAATGAAAAAAGTACACAATTTACAAAAATGCAAATACAAAATATATGTAAATAAATAAAAATACTACAATAATAATACAAATTCAATAAAATATAAATACAATAAATATGAAGTTAAGTAATACTGTAAATAAAAAAATCCAAAGTAAAATACAAAAAATTGTAATAAAATTAAATAAAAAAAATTAAATTAAAAATTCAAAAGTACGAAAGAGTACTTTAGTACATGCAGTTTAAATACAGAAGTGCTTGAAAGTATTTTGACAACACAAAATTGGCAAAGAATTACATACAAAGTGAAATTTCATTGGCTTTCATTAAAATGCTTTTACATTTATAAATAAAATATTAATTAAATAACAGAAAAAACAAAGAGTTTTTCTGTACAGTAATATGGAAAAGTAACAGTAGAATTATAGAAAAGAATACCATCAATACTATCTAATAGTATTGGCAACTAAATAATACAACCATAACAGAATGTTATAGTAAAATAATTAAATAATAAATTATAACACTTTGTATTGTCAAAATACTCTTGAGCAGCTACTAGTAAATTCGCGCGATATACCAAATTTTTCGAGTGTTTACAGTATATTTGTTACGGTAAACTTACTCCTACCGTAAAATGTGTACATTTCGCGGAAAATGTATACTCTTACCTTCATGTTTTAAGAAGAGTTGGGATAGTAATAAATTAAAAATGTTGCTGCAGAAAAAAAAATATTTATTTAAATAAACGTAATACAAAAGGCTGACTTCATTAAAATAATTGTGAATAATAAATGTTTTATTAATTTATGTAATTAAAACAAAACATACTTTTCTTTGCATATTATCTAATATGTCAAAGGTTAAGATCCAATACAATTTTTGTAATAGTTTTTCAGGGTCAATACGATGGGAATCAAACTAATAATATATAATAATATAACTAATAATATATATCAAACTAACAATAACGTACTTTTCTTTATTAATACAGTTACTTATAAAATTGAGCATAATGAAAAGGTATTAGTGGCAGTAAGAATTGGTACGTATTTTGTATGCTCACATTTATCACAACGACAATACAATGCACATTTCCGTTATTTGAAATTGCAAATGTTAGTTGAATGCACATTACCACGACGACCATTAACTGAGGAGGCAAATGTGCATATTAACCGGAGAATGTATACATTTCCGGCAATATCTCCATTTGGCGTAACATATTCAATTGCAAAAAGTTATTCCGAGTTATCCAGGAAAAGTTCTGACCTCATTATTTGAGGCTCTCTCGTTAGGCAAAGCGATTTATCATGTGCTTACTGTGCACATATCAAAATTTCCCCCCATTTTGTTTCTTGATTAGTTAGTTAGCCATCAATCAAAAACTGAAAAAAAACTGTAATTGATTGCGTAAATCCCGAACCGAAATTTCCATTTCGTTCCATTACATTAAAATCGGAATTTAGGCCATTAAACTTAGTTTTTTTTTTCTTTTTTTTTTTGCCCCCATTTTGTCGGCGGCAGTCGACAAAGTGTGAGGTTCACGAAGAATGGAGAACGTCCGAATTCGTCTTCTTTTAGTGCACTCACTCCGAATTAGGTGAAAATAAAAAGCGAAACAACAGAAAAATGCTTTCGAACAAAAATGATAAATACGCGCGTTAAAAGATCATCAAATTTTACGTCCATCTTATAAACTGACACCTGATGTTATCTCCTCGAATTTCTGTCACTGATTGTGACGAATAGCTGTGCGAATGTTATGCTCGAAGATGTAAGCTCTGCGAAATTTTACGGTTATTAATTATTCTCCGGAGAGAGAGAGAGTGAGAGAGAGAGAGAGAGAGAGAGAGAGAGACATTATCAGTGATTTATTGTTAGATACTCGAATGCGTTTGCTATTGCAGGCGACGAAACAATCAATTCCTCCGCAGAAGTGGGGTTTTTTAAAAATGCCGAAATGTTCAAAGCTCTCGAAATTTTCAAAATAATTAATGCGTTTCTCTAAAAAAATTTTTCCCGACTTAATTGTCGACGGAAGGGAATAATTTTTAGCGGTCGCAATTGAATTTCTGCTGAGTGGACGGTTGTGAAGCAGTTCATTTTCGTCGTCGAACGTGAGGTGCATTTTATTAAAGAGGATTCATTTAATGTATTTATGTTAGCAGAATGAGATTGATCGCGGAAAGGAAAGGGTGGAAAAAGGCAAACTAATCGGATCAACGAACACTGTAAATTATTCCCAAATAGAAACTGCCCTCACTGGGACTTGGGAATTTACTGTATATATCTATATCTATACCTTAATATAAGATACAGTAAAATATTTCCAGAAAAACTGAATGCACTTCGATAATCCCATTGCACTTAACTACAAAAATAATATCAGTATCATCTTCTTTATTCAGCTATTGTTGTTGTTGATGTGTCTTCTGTTCCTCCTTCTTTTCCTGTCCTCTTTCCTCTTTGTTTTGTCGCTCAGTTATTCAAATTCTCTTCCATATCCTTCGTTCCTCTACAGAACAAATATAAATGGTTCTCTCTTTGGTCTGCAATCTCTAAATTGTTACTTACCTTTGTTCAGATTCGACCTCCACCTGTTCTCAATCTGTATCAGAGTGGACTTTTTTAGTATTCTATTTTTTATTCTAAACTCTAAATATCTAACACTAACTTTAGATATCAATTCTACAACAAATTCTGTGAAAATCTGAAAAACACGCTGAATAACTACCAACCCTAAATTCACACAAACTAATCACTGTTAAGTCTAAAGACAATTCGCTAAAAATTAGATTAAAATTGTAAAAAATGTTTAATACACAAAGAGTATAATGCATTCAGTGACTTCAGGAAATGCGCTAAATTGCCAAATAATATGTGGAACCTCCGAATACTTTGAATACTTTGCCCACTGTACTCAAAATCAACCCTTTAACAGCAGAAAGGAATTCGTAAAGTTATCTGGTTTTTCCTTTTTCGTACAGTTTTCTCAGCTTTTGCTTATTTTGAAGAAATGAGACATAGCGCAGATAATTCTTTGGAAAAATACGCGTCTTTTGGAAAAACTCCGGTCGAAATCGGTTCGATAGTTCTTTAGATCTTAACTAACAAAAACAGTGTGCACACACACACACACACACACACACACATACACTATTCCTTTAACAGATTTATGCATTAGTAATGATACTATTTGAGCGATTGCCTCCTGAAAATGAGACAATGAAAAGACATCGTCAATCCCCAAACAGTTCACCTGACGTCTAATGTAAGTTCGTAAACATCCTCATGAAAAGTTAAAAAAAAAGAGAGATCTTAATAAAAAGATAAATTCAACCCCGTCGGATAAAGACCACCCCATAAACACGGAAACATTAATTTTTATGTAACCAGAAATCGTTTCTGGTTAATGCTCAGTCCTCTGCTCGCAGTCTGCCCTAATTGCCAGCGGCCAGGTTTTACTAAGCTGCGGTCATTAAAATTTTTCCTTTAATTAGTGGATTTCACTCATTAAAAATCGGGGGCCTCCGAGTCGAAATGGTCGGGATTCCCTCAGACCTAAATGAAGGGTAAAAACATCCCCCAATTTCAGGGTCATCCGTTTGTCAGTTGAAATAATATCTCCACAATTTTATTATATTTATTTAATGGAACATCCAAAGAAATTAAAGATGTCAAAATTCCAAATTAAAATTTGAAAATTATCTGTTTTCGAATTGATTAAATTATTTTATAATTCGAAACGGCCATTTTCGGGGATTAAATACTATCTGTCATTTGATTATTAATCATGGAGGATAAATGTTTAACAGTCCGATATTATGTGGCATTGTGTGTTTGTGTTTTCTGTTTCCAGCTCAGATCAAACCAAAACCATGCTCTGTTAATGGGGTAGAAGGCACGTGCATGTTTGTGTATGAGTGCATCAAAACGGAAGGGAAACATGTGGGGATGTGCGTGGACAACTTCATGTTCGGAAGCTGCTGCTCTCACAACATGACGCAGAATGCAGTCATACCTCATCACCAGTCAAATCCAAACGTACTGTATTCGACAAATACTATTTATTCTAGTCCGAGGTAAGCGCTCGAGTGGGGGTGGCGGGGAGCACCCCTCCCCGAACGGGGAGGCGAGGAAAGCTTTCATTGCGGTCGGAAACGCCGCTAGCTTTCCGCCATTGTTTTTATTTTCCGATTCCCTTCAAAGTCAGCACTCTGAGGTTGGGTTTTCCTTAAAAGCATCGTCGGGGTGAAGACAGAATGGACTCCTCGTGGCGAAAGCACGTACGCACCGGCAGAACAACGAATCCAAATGGGAAAGTTTCGGAAAATCCGTCAATTAAAGTTTGGGAGTGACGGTTTTTTAAAAAATTGAAAAGATTGCTTTGTAAGAAAAACAGAAGATGTTTGATTGAAACTTTCCAAGATCGTTAGCTTTTCAAGTAATATCTTTAAATTTGAAACGAATATAAAAAGGCTCTGTGTTTGCGTCAGTTTATCGATTGAGAAAAACACAAAAGAAAAGTTTCCATCGGCGTTTCCTTCGATATTCTTTATATCTGAAATTATAAGGTCGCAATGAATGAACTTTCTCCCATTCAAAATGGCGAAAAGTAATGTTTTCAAAATAAAACACTTTTTCTTTCGAATGACATGATTTTATCGCTCTCAAATCGTACTTGTTCTCGGCAACGTGGCCGAATTTAAAAATGTCACATACCTAACAAATAATTTATTATCCGAGTTTTTTTCCCTTTTATTCGCGGACGTGAAAGGGATCGCGGCCGCCATCTGTTAAACTTCGGCGTTTAACGGTCAATTGACCGCCCAGCCAACCCGAAGAAAGCTCCACAACAATAATTAACTCTCCTTTCTCTCTTTCAGACCACCAAATTTTATGTTAAGTGCCCGCCCGCAGCCGAACAAGCTCCGACCCTCCAAGCCCGCGGGCTTCCTCACGCAGCCGACGAAGAGGCCCCCGGCGGGGCCGCAGTGGCCCAGGGAGCCCAGCACCACGGCGACCACCGCCCAGAAGCAGCTGGGGGTGGGCAAGCCCTGGACGCACAGGCCGCCCTCCTTCGTCACCTCCTCCGCCTCCGCCCCCCTGAAGCCCTCCTTCCCCCAGACGAAGTTCCCCCCCCGGTCCAACTCCTCCGGCGTGGTGTCCCAGACGCTGGTCGTCGTCCCTGTGAGTTCTAGTCCCGGAGGAAGTGGCCACGTCCCGAGTGCCTCCGTTGGTTCTTACACTTCTGCTTATGATTTGATAGCGATGTCGAAGCCTTCGCCGCGGCCCAATTCCACGTAAGTGTTGCTTTCTTTTCTGGGATTTTGCACCCAATCGTCTGTTAACCCATTGAGTACCAACTACGAGATGTCTCGTATTATAAGTGTGGAACAAAACTGCCGGCTACGAGATATCTCGTAGTGGAATTTTCGATACAGAAAATTCAGAACAAGAATTTCATACAGAACTTTAAGTGCAGGACAATTTCATACAGAAAATTCAGAACAAGAATTTCATACAGAACTTTAAGTGCAGGACAATTTCATACAGAAAATTCAGAACAAGAATTTCATACAGAACTTTAAGTGCAGGACAATTTCATACAGAAAATTCAGAACACTGAAATTCATACAGAAAATTCAGAACAATTTCGTACAGAAAATTCAGAACAATTTCATACAGAAAATTCAGAACGAGAATTTCATACAGAAACTTCAGAACAGGAATTTCATACAGAAATTTTCATTGCAAGAATTTAATACAGAAATTTCAATACAGGAATTTTATTCAGTGACGACAGCTACGAGTTGTTTCGTAGTGTCTTTTTTTTTAGATAAATATACCAGTAAATGCCATTACAGTGTTGTATATAATTATTAATTATATATTGTAAACTTTCATGTATTTTTTAAAATAAAACCTCGGCACCAACGGCAACACTCTCTAAATTTTTCTGCCACTCAATGGGTTGAATAGTTAATTTTTTTAGAGCTGCAGAGAAAATCAATAAAATAGTGAGAACAAAAATTATGAAAAATTATCCATGAAAAAGTGCAATGAAGAAACGTCTTTTCGAGAAGATTGTCATTAAAAATGAGATTCTTCCCCTATGTGAGACCTTATCTCCGTCTTTCACAGTTCCCTTCCCCAAACGCGCATATTTTATTCCCGGAGAAAATTGAGAGCGGTTCTTTTTTCTTTTTTGTGCATTTTTAAACCCTTCCGTTGGGTTTTACAGATCCGCACTAAAGCCAGAAAAGAAAGGAAGTTGTTTTGAAAGAAGTGAACGCTTTCAATTGCGTTTCCCCCGGGAACTATTTGTCGCCCTGGAGATGGGATGACTGAGCTCAAACTCACCCCAATGACCCGAAGAGTGTAAACTCTCTTCACATTGTCGTTGTTTCGGTTATGTCGGCTGACATAATTTGAGGGAAAGGCGATGTCAGTTTGAGTTTGAAACGACGTCTTCTGTCTCTGCAGGTCGACGATGAAAACTCCGACATTCTCGTCGACGACAACGACCACCAGACCCACGGAGAGCAGTTCGACCTGGTCTACGGCCAAACAGCCCTGGGTGAACTCTCCACACGCCAACAACATCTTATCCTCGTCGAAACCTCTCTCCCAACTTTCGAAACCCGATTACTGGAGTTCAGGTGAGTGCTCGCCATACTTTGCCCAGGCTGTCCCTTTTAGAATTACCAGAAACTGGAAATTCTTCCAGAAAAGCCGAGTATCATAACAAATCAGGTGAGCTGGTCCCCCGCGACCGAAGCTCACTTCATAACCGGACCCCGACCCTCGTGGTCGAGGCCGAAACCCACAAGGAAACCCGTCTCCCTTTTGGGGTTGGGAATGTCCTCCACCAGAAGTAATCTCACCACCGCTGAGGTGAGCGCCAATGTGAGCACGACGATGACGACGACGACGTCCACGACGACGACCACCACCACCACCGCCACCCCCAGCTCGACGACCACAGAAGCCTCCGGTTCGACAACCGATCGATCTGCGGAGTCGACCACGGAGGGGTCGAAAGTTTCCAACTACCAATACTCAGGGCGTAAGTAATTTAAATAAATGAAACTGCTCTAAAAGTTTGAATACACACTAAAGTCTCGACCATTTTATGGTTTTTCAGTCAAATGAAAAGTCACCCTCGAAGCAAAGTGCGAACATTTGTCGCGAAGGGTTTCTTTGTCAAATAGCTCCGTGACATTAATTCGGGAAATCAAAACGGTCTTTTATGCGTAGTGCTTCCCGGGGAAATTGAATTAGAGTTCCTTATGAGGATAACAAGGTTTCGAATCCAACGCCTGCAGATGGGGAGGGGTGGGGGACATTTTGTCAAAGACTGTAAGGGGGAGGGACCGACACGGGGGGATCGAGAGAACACAACTCTGCTGCCACGTTTTTTTCCTGTTTACACAAAATTCATTAGCCTTCCGCACACGATTCCGCGCTCTCTGATGAGTCCCTGCCCTTGTAACTGCCACACTTCACTCACCGCAAAATGAGTTTCATTCTCTCAAAATCCGTTTGTAAAATGACAAAAAGCACAATTTTGTAATTGAGTCTGACGTGAATTTCGCGACAAAAGCTTTCCAACCTACTTAGTCAGTTGATAGTCTTGGGAGTTGGCTCCAATTCGAAATGGCTGACTCCATTATTTTTTCTATTATGCGTCGGACGTGTAAGTGTCAAAGGAAAATTGCCTTTGACTTCGGCCTACAAAGGGTTGGGAGGGGGAGGAGGGGGATGATGCGTTTGGGGTTTGACGTCAGTTTTGATTTTAATTGTTGGAAACCACGAGACGGCGGCATCCTGTCAACTTCGCGAAGGGCGGGAAAGAGGGATGCAAAGGAAATTTAAACAGGGGAAAGAGTTTCGCCAGTCAAAGGAACAATTGGTGCCCAATCAACTGTCAGCCAGTTTACCATTTAAATTAATCTCTTTGAACTAATACAGAAGGCGAAACCGGCAAAAATCGGGGGGATGAAAAAGTTGAAAACTAACGACACCCCCCCAAAGTGGAAATTTTAATTGCGGCGGATAGAAAAAGTGAGGATAAATTGGAGAATGAATTTTATTTTATCACTGTCAGTTAGCACTTAAATTGGATAATCGCCTCATTGTTTTTCATTTTCACACTAATTCAGGAGGCTTTTCTCTGGCAGTTTTTGACGTTGTTTTAAAGGGAGAGGGATTTTATAACTGCGCATGCGCTTAAATTCTCGAAATTCAAGTTTTGCGATTCTTTTCACTCGTCTGAATAAAAATTTGCCACCTATTTATGTCTTAGGCTAATCTTTTTTTACTCCCCTTCGTTTGGGGTGTTTTTCTTTTGAGTTCCCCCATTTTTTCTTTACAGAATGTGGCGTCGCTGCGCTTTCCCCACGACCGGAAATGAGGATCGTCGGAGGAAAGAATGCACCCTTCGGAGGGTGGCCCTGGCAGGTGAGTACACACTGTCATTCTGCGACATCTGCAGACAAATTCATTTGCACCCCATTTCAGGTTTCCGTCAGACGAACGTCGTTTTTCGGTTTCTCCAGCACTCATCGCTGTGGTGGCGCTGTCATCAACGAAAACTGGATTGCGACCGCCGGTCATTGCGTCGACGAGTAAGTAACCCCCTTTTGCAACCCTCCCGAAGACATCGCCGTGACAACTCTTCTAAATGCTTCGCAGTCTGCTGACCTCGCAGATCAGGATCCGAGTGGGAGAGTATGACTTTTCCAGCGTCACAGAGCCCTACCCCTTCGTCGAGAGGGGAGTCTCCAAAAAAGTGGTCCATCCGAAATACAATTTCTTCACGTATGAATACGACCTCGCTCTCGTCAGATTGGAATCCGCATTGGAATTTCAACCCCATATTTCCCCGATTTGCTTACCGGCTTCGGATGATTTGCTGATCGGGGAGAACGCCACTGTGACGGGGTGGGGGAGACTGAGCGAGGGCGGGACTTTGCCCTCGGTATTGCAGCAGGTAAGCAGTGCTTGATCAGAGTATAACTCCCTCGGTCGTTTTACAACCGCAGATATTTATGCTGAAAAACTTATTGGGGAACCTTCGCTTAGGGAATTTATCCTTTTCCTTTCCGAAAGGCTTTGCTTGATTATTTCCAACTTGTACAATTAATTAAAATACGCAAAAGGTTCCGAGCGATAAATTACGTCAAATTCTGGGCGTTACATTCATCCCGAAAAACAACTTTTAAATGAACCCCGATGATATTATATCGGGAGTCACGCCCTTTTTTCCGCCCCCACCCCCTCACCTTCTTTCACTTTCATCCCCCGTTTTACTTTTAGGTGTCGGTGCCCATCGTGAGCAACGACAAATGCAAGTCCATGTTCTTAAGAGCCGGTCGTCACGAGTTCATTCCCGAAATATTCCTCTGTGCAGGATACGAAAATGGAGGTCAGGATTCCTGTCAGGTAAATTTCCGACGAAGGGAAAACCAATTGGACAAGTTTGACACGTCCCCTCGTTAGCCGGTGAATTAAAACGGTTCCTTCGGGTTCGGAGGAAATAAAAAAGGGTGAATTTTCAGGGGGACTCCGGAGGTCCTCTGCAGGTTAAGGGGAAGAACGGAAGGTATTTCCTCGCCGGAATCATAAGCTGGGGGATCGGATGCGCAGAAGCGAATCTGCCTGGAGTCTGCACGAGGATATCCAAATTCGTTCCTTGGATCCTGGAAAACGTCACCTAAACAACGGGAACTCGTCGCCGTCGAGAAAAACTCCGGATCGAAAGGTTGGAACCCTTTGATCTCTTACCCTTCTCTCCGCTTCCCTTTCCCTCCATTCGCGAGGACTCTTTCGAGGGGTTTCTCTATAATTTGAGACTGATAGACACCATTACTTAGGCAAATCAATTTATAAATGGATACTAAACGATTCATTATTAGTAGCTAATTGTTTTTTTTTTTAATATAAAGAATATACATTTTATAGTTTTTATTTTATAATATATTAATAAAAGTCGTTTTCAATATTTTTTTTTACTGAATTTTCCTAAAAATATTTTTTTATAAGTAAAAATAAAAATTTGTTTTTTTGTGTTTAATAAAATGATTTTCACCCTTTTTTCGATTTGGAAACTTTTGATGTTTTGAGTTGAGACAGGAAATTGTTTGACGACAGATTTTTCGGCTGTCGAAAAAGAAAGGTCGACTGTATGATGTGTACGTGTTTGAGAAAAGATGGAATTGTATACATCAGTGGGTGGCTTTGCGGCTGTTTTAGTCTTCTGTTAAAGTGCTGAGGGGAAGGAACAGCCGTTAAAATGAATCGCTTACCTTCGCCGAATGGATTTCAGTTGACAAATTGCAAATCACCCCTTTTTTTTTCTTCTGACGCGTCTGTTTCACGTTTTTCGGTGATCGGCTGCCATTTATTTATTTATTTTTTTTTTTGGAAAACTCGAAAAAACACATTTTTACTCGGATTGAAATTCTCCTGCATTGGCACATGGGTTCACCTGTTTATATTTATATTTACACGTATATTTATATTCACCTCTTTCTCTGTATCAACGTTACGTGAAGGGGTTGCTTATTCAGTTATTTCCATTTGACAGTGCAGTTTTCTTTCGCTTTAACCCATTGAGTACCAGCTACGAAATATCTCATATTGGAATTTTTGATACAGGAATTTGATACAGAAATTTCAATACAGGAATTTTATACAGTATCACCAGCTACGAGTTTTCTCGCAGTGGAATCCTTTAGACAGGAACTTGATACAGTAATTTCAGCACAGGAATTTAAGGCAGTAACATCAGGTACGAGTTATCTCGTAATGGAATTTTTTATACAGAAATTTGATACAGTACGTATTTGATACGTACAGAAATTTGATCAGCTTCGAGATATCTTGTAGTGGAATTTTCAGTTCAGGAATTTATACAGTAACATCAGCTATGAGATATCTCATTGTGTTTTTATTTTGATAGGAATTACAATATTGTATGAGTAACATAATATAATTATATTTTGTAGTCTTCCAAATAACACCTCAGCCACCCAGTGCAACACGCTCTAAATATGTCTGCCACTCAATGGGTCAAAAGTCAAAATTACGTCCGTAAAAGACGTACGGATGTGTTTATTGAAAAGTTTCTCTCAATTTTCGATTCATTAATTCACTTTCCATCTGAATTTGCTGTTCAAACTGAATCGCCCTTCGGCTCGACTTTTTACTTTTTACTTTTTACTTTTTACTTTTTAAACTTCATTTATGAAAACCTTTGGCAGTTTATTCCCAATTTTTGCTCTCTTTTTTTTACTTTTCTTGATTTATCTTTTCTCCGTTTTTTTTCCCCGCTTTTTTTTTCATTTCAAATCGGACTTTTGATTTTTAACAGTTTGAACGGAATTATTTATCTCTTTTTTTGTATCTTTGAATTCTTTATCTTTTTTTTCATCCCCTTTCCCTCCACTTATATTTTCTTTCACTTTTGTACGGTTTTGTCGATGCATTCGAACTTTAATTGAAAACTGAGCCTCAGTCTGAAATTTGTCTCATTGCATCGTCTGCTTTTTAATTCTCTTTTATTAAAACCGAATGCACGACACGAAATCGGGAGGTTAAATAAAATGCGAGACGAGGGTTGAAAGCACGGAAAGAAGGGTGGTGGGGCGAAAAGGATGTGAAGTCGATATGGGAAATCCCAAAAGGTAAATTCCGAACGAAATTCTCTGATTTATTTGTTCATTTAACCTTTTAACAAAGAATTACAGAGAGCGAAGACATAAATATCTTTGAAATTATTTACTGTTGGGGACTTTTTTATCTTCGGACGAATTCGGGAACCTGGAATGCATTCCCTGGATAAAAGTGCTCCCGCCATCGGCCGGGATTAAACTCAAAAGCTTTATTCAAATGTGTTTCGCATGTCATTTTTCCTTTTGCCGGCTTTTGGCTCCCGCTTAGGGATTCCACTAACAGATTAGGGTAACCTCTGGTGAACATATTTCACTCGGGAATTCTCATGATTTTTCCCGGTAACTTTTCCGCTTTAACTCCTGCTATTGTCTCAACTCCAATCTATTGTTTTTTTTTTTGAGTTTTTCTCTGTTAAACCCTACAAAGTCATCCAATAAAACAGTATCAATTGTTTAACCCACCCACACCCACTATGAGACATCTCGCAGTGGAATTCTCTTCTTCTTCTGTCCTCTTTATACAGGAGTTTGATACAAAAATTTCAGCACAGGAATTTAGTACAGTAACACCAGCTACGAGAAGTCTCGTCGTGGAATTCTCAATACAGGAACTTTATACAGTAACACAAGCTACGATGTTATATGAGATAACATCGTAGTTAACGTAAGAGATAACACTACGAGTAGTGGGATTTTTGATACAGGAATTCCAGCACAGGAATTTGGTACAGTAACACCAACTACGAGATATCTCGTAGTGGAATTTTCAATACAGGAATTTTATACAGTAACACCAGTAACAAGTTTTCTCGTAGAGGAGTTATTCTATACAGGAATTTGATACAGAAATTTCAGCATGGGAATATGGTGCAGTAACACCAGTTACGAGTTTTCTCGTAGTGGAATTTTTTATGCAGGAATTTTTTACAGAAATTTCAGCACAGGAATTTATTACAGTAACACCGGAATTTATTACATTTTATACAGAGCACTGGAATTTATTACGTATCTCCGCTACTAGATATCTGGTAGTGGAATTTTCAATACAGGAATTTCATACAGAAATTTTAGCACTGGAATTTCATCCAGTGACTTTAGCTATGAGTTATCTCGCAGTCGAGTTTTCTATACAGGAGTTTTATAGAGAAATTTCTGCACAGGAATTTACTACAGTAACACCAGCTACTAGATAACTCCTAGTGGAACTTTCAATATAGAAATTTAAGCACAGGAATTTGATACAGTAACACCAGCTACGAGATATCTCCGTATTGGAATTTTTTAAATAAGAAATTGCAGTAAAATTTGGGCATTCGGGGCAACACTCTAAATTTCTCTGCCACTGAATGGGTTAATTCGACGAAAACAAAGGAAGCACATTCAGATTGTTAAATCATAAAAAACCGAGTTTTAAAAGTTACCCCTTTAAAAATTGGTTTAGATTTCATTGCGTTTCAACGTAGGAAAATCTAAACAGTTTTTATTAGGCTGAAAAATTTAAATTCGAAATTGCAATTCAATCAGGTGAAAGAGAAACATTGTTTACGTAACTGAAGAAAGAAAATTATCATGTTTTCAATTTTCCCATACGTCCGGGTAAACTCCGGATAAAGTTAGGTAAGTCACGGAATTTCAGTCGGTTATTAGAATCGATAAAAACTCTGAGAAACGAATAGAGATGTAAATGTCTGAAGCCATCTTTGCTAAGAGATACATAACTTCTTTTATTATAATTTATTATCATTTTCCAGTTTTGTGTAATAGTTTTGTAGTCTCATACTCTTTCAAACTGTGGCTCTTAACCCTTTTTTGGTTGTCTTTTGCTTTTTTATTTAGAATTCCGCTTCTTTTTTTCATTTAATCTCCGCCTCTTTTGTTTTTCCTTCTCCAAATTGCGGAGCCTTTTACCTTCTTTATGTCACTAATCGCTTCTTCAGGTGAGTCGCTTTCGCTAAAATCAATACCGCTCTTTCTGCCCTACAAATTTATTGTTTCTGCACTATGGCTTACAACCATAAGCTTCTAAAGTAAGAGCAAAATTCCTGTATATTCCTATTTTTAAATTTTACACGAAGATATTATTTATGATAATCTGTTGTTGCGGCTTAAATCCAAACGGACTCATAACAAATGAATGAATTTTTCCAAACGAATTTAGATTCATTAGCAAAAGAGGCTTAGAAAGACGAAGTGAGAAAAGTATAAAATTAACGCTTTCACATTTTCAACCCCTTCGAAGAAAAAAATCATTCGCAGAGGAATTTTGTAAAAAATGTTCATCCGGGATTCCGTTAATGAAACTCCTTTCTTTGGGATTCACAAAAAGAAACTGAAGATTTATCAACCGACGTTTCTTAATATTAAGAAAAAAAAACATTTTTCTTTTCCTTTCCTTCGGCAATTGATTCTTTCCGCCTGTCGACGCTTTATTCCAAACCGTATTAATCAGAACGGTCTCCTCTTTCCACGTAAGGCTTCCAGAAAAACGTCCCTTCTAATTAATAATTGATTTTTTGTTAATTGAGATGGAAGAAAACAATGAGGAGATTTTTCATGCGCCATCGCAGTTCTTCACCCCTTTCCCCGGGTTTTTTTGTTTTGCCTAATGTTTATGCTCCAAACTAAAGGAGAATTAAAATGCGAAAAATGTGCGAGGCAGCACAATTGCGATTACAAACACATTCGAAGGATGCGCAGTTGTGAGTCCCCTCTCCGCCCCCTCCCCTCCCCGCCCCGCCCCTCCTTCGCCTCCGAATACAGGAAAATTGGTCCACAGTTTGGAATCAGCAACGTTCGCTGAGCGAGTCGCAATCTCGGGAAGACGTTCGTGAGCGCGAGCCGTTGTCAAGCGTTGCTTTGCTGAGTCGCTGAGTCGTTCGCGGGTGAATGGGTTCGGGGTGAGTCTTCGGTGAGTCGCGTTGGCAATGCACAAGAGTCTTCTGCTGTACGTGGTCCTCCTCTCGGCGACGGGGAGGGGGTGCATCCAGGTGCTGGACGGGTGGAGGCAGGTCGGCCTGGAGGAGAGGGCCAAGCGGGCGCCGATCGTGTTTCAGGGGCTGGCGATAGAGACGTTCCCGAGCAATGCTGACCCCTTTGCTTACTCGGTGCAGTTCTGGCTCATTAACGTCTACAAGGGCGCGGACTCTGTCGGAAAGTTCTTGGATTTGGATCCGGGGAGCGGTGGAGTCTTCAATTTGCGTGACAGGTGCGTTCCTTTTGTTACTGTTACCGCTTAATGAAGGAAAGCTTTATAATTAAAAAACGAAAGGCTTTGATTAAAAAAATGTCAGTTCATCTTCTTTGTCTCTTTCTCCACTTTTAATTTTTATTTTCCCTTTGATATGTTGTAGTTTCGGCTACTGTATTCTTTCAACTATCGCTATTCTGAGTTTGACTTATTTAAATTGTTGTGATTGTGTTCGCTGTTTAACCCATTGAATGCCTGCTATGAGATATCTCTTAGTGGAATATTCGATACAGCAATTTCAGCACAAGAATTTGATACTGTAATTGTATCACAGGAATTTAATACAGAAATTTCGGCACAGGGATTTTATTCAGTAACGCCAGCTACGAGATATCCCGTAGCGGAATTTTTATACAGGAATTTTTGATACCGAAATTTCATACAGAAATTCGATACCGAAATATGATGAGTACAGGAATTTCATACAAACTGAGAGCTACGAGATATCTCGTAGTGGAATTTTTATACAGGAATTTTTGATACAGAATTTTCCACAAAAAAATTTGACACAGAAATTTCAGCACAGAACTTTGATACAGTAATTTTGGCACAGGTATTTTATTCAGTAACGCCAGCTACGAGATATCTCGTAGTGGAATTTTTAATACAGATATAATACAGTAATGTTCAGTATAGAAATTTTATTCAGTAGCGTCAGCTATGACTTCTGTGGTAGTGTTTTTTCTTAAGTGAAAAATTGTAGTAAATGCCGGTAAAATATTGTTATATCAGTAACTTAATATAATTACATTTAGTATTCTTAAAAATAAAGCCTCGGCACCCACAGAAAGAGCGCTCTGATTTTGTTTGGCACTCAATGGGTTAAACTTCAGCGTGAGAAAATATTTTTTTAGGGAAGCAAACAGGGAAATAAATTATAGGCGTAACGATGGGCACAGGTGCGATCGCAAAATTTGTTGGAAAACAATCCTACAATTTTTAGAAAAAACCTAAATCTCCGTTCAGAGGGAAATAAAGTTAAGTTTTTGGTAAATCCCCACTGTAACTGGAAATGTTCAGAACCTGTCTGAACGACGGGGATTATGTCACCGCTCATTTAATCGGATTTTCATCGGGGAAGTTTTATTTTTTGCTGTAAGGCATTACGACCATAAGCCCGAGTCGCAATTATCCCCGTAAATTTTTAAAATGGGAAATTTCCCTGAAAAGAGACGCTCTGACAACGTTCCAGGCCAACTCCTAAATCACATGCACAAGGTGAACTTCCTCCCTTTTATGAGGGTCAATTTTTCCGAGCTGGAAGTCTGCCCAAAACGCAGGAACTGTATCTCCGGGCGAACACCTCGGGGGAAAGCGCCCCGCCAAGGCTCCCCCCGATTAAACCTACATTTCAGTGTCCGGGAAATGATTTATATTCCTTGAATAAAGCCTCTAATTTCCTCCCCACCGAAAGAGTTAAAAATTTCCCGACTTTCCTTGCGGTTAATTGAAGAATTTCCTTCTGGATGGGCGGGGTCAGATAATTTGAGGGAAACCCAATGGAAGTTCCTAACTGGGGTATAAATGCCCAAGAAATAAACTTCTTCACTTTGTCTGAGAAAACGTTCTTAGAAATGGGGCGTTTATGCGATTCCAACTTTTTATGGGCGAATTCAAAGCATAGACAAAATGAAGAAATAACGTTTATTATGAAATGCATTGAATTGGAGGGATGAAAGCCGTTGGGGTGTACTTAAACGACAGTAATTAGGTGTCGAGGGCTGTTCGAGTGGAGGGATCTCATCGAAGACTCCGGAGACTGAGGGGGAGGCAAAGACAGGATTGAGATTTGGGGTAAACTGTCGCAACTCGCATTTATATTCTCAGCAACTGTCGCATTTTGGTGAAACCCCCAACGGATATTAAATAATGGGCGCATGTTGACGTTAGAAAACTGAGACTCTTTGTAAGTGATGGAAAGCAAACGAGAATACAAATATCGGTTTGGGAATGCAAAAATCTCTTCGACTAATGCACTTCAAATTGTCATTCACACTGAAAAAACCGATAAATGTTCGTTTAAGGAATACATATTCCCGAAATAGTTCAGTCAAATTAGACATTCAATGTTACATAAATTCCATAAGAAGCTGAAACTTGGTGTAGTTATACATAAAATGTCAAAAGTCCTCAAAAATCCGATGTCGAAAGGTCCAAAAAAATTAGTTTTTCGTCCTATTTCAGCAAAACGGTAAGGTTTTATCGTAAAAATAGCTCAGACAAAAATTGTAGAGGATAAAATTATCTACAAAAAATGTATTAATACTTATCTTCCTAAGAGTCGACCGTTTCTGAGATATAACGATTCAAAAACTTGAATGAGTTATCAAATATAAAAGTATTGAATTTTCAAGGCCTTATAACTTTTTTTTCAAAGCGGCTAAAGGGCTACATTTTAGAGCCATATTTGACGTTTTTAGCATGAGAACTTCGGATGCTATGGGAGCTCAAAGTTTAAGAGAAAACGCCAGTATAATTATACATAAAACTGTGAAAAGTCTCTCAAAAATCCGATGTCGAAAGCTCAAATGTCGAAAAAATTAGTTTTTCGCCATTTTCAGCAAAACGGTAAGTTTTATCACAAAAATAGCTCAGACAAAAATTGTAGAGAATTAAATTATCTACAAAAAATATATTTATACTTTTTTTCCTAAGGGTCACCGTTTCTGAGATATAACGATTCCAAAAGTTGGATGACACATTTCACATTGTATTTTGCTGAAAGGGGTGGAAAAACTAATTTTTCTGACCTTTGACCCTCCCGCCATCGGATTGTTGGAGGACTTTTGACAATCTTTATAAAATTATACTCTTAAAAATTTCACCAAGTTTCAGCTTCATAAGAATTTCGAGCTAATTAGACAGGAGCCAAAATAACAATTATTAATCGGAAAATGAGTGAAAAGTCAGCGGTATGACTAAAAGGTTTTGGGAAATGATAGTCTTCTTGATTAGTTTCTGTACTTTTTTGCACAAAATGGCAAAAGATAGAGGGAAATGGGGGTGCATCGCGAGTGCCGATATCTTCAGGAGACGGAAGAATTTCAATTTGTAGAAATTTGGGAAAGAGCGTAAAATTTTGGAAAGTAAGCCTTTAGCGAAGAGGAAAAGGTTGGTTCCCTTAATAAAATTTTGAGAATTTTGACAGGTTTACAGGTCAGAGAGCTTTCATCCGGGGAAGAGGGCAAATAAGAGGGTGGGATTTTAATAAAAAGGTTTTTCGACTCTTTTTCTCTTTCGATGGAACCCATTTTTAAAACTTCTTATTTTACCCTTCGTTTTCCAATTGTACTCATAAAAAAGGAAAACATTTTTACCTCTTCGTTTTTTAATAAATTCAAACAGGTTAAGAAATATTCGAAATAATTTCGAAAGCTTAACACATTCTGAGGGTTTACCCAAAGCACATTTTTCTGCATCAGAATGCGAAACAGAAGAGGGCTGCGGTTGGGAAAACACCGTCAGGCGGCGTTTGCGGCTGCACAAAGCAACCTCAGTGTCTGCCCTTCTCTTGTCAGCAGCAAACAATGCAGGTGACTGTTACAAAGGAAGATTTCACTTAGAAAAAAAGGGTTACTCTGCTGTGACTTCGAATTTCCACACAAATAGTTTTAAATCTATTCCGGAGGTCGATGATCTCAACATCCAACCCACGTCTTCATTTAAAGCCTTTTAAAAGCTTTTAAGCCCGTGAAAGGGGTGAATTAACCCTTTCCCCCTTTGTCCTTAGTTCAAATTTTTGAGTTTTCAACTGAAAACAGAAATTAAAAAGTAATTTTCATTATTTTGACATCAGAATTTTTTTCTTTTCCGTCTTGCCCCATTTTCGGAAATTGTTTTTTTTTTTTTGTAGCAATGAAAACAAGTCGCCATTTTTAGAAACGCACCGAAATGAAATTATATTGCCTCCATTAGAGAATTAATTTCTGGTCTCTCGAGTCCTTCTCTTGAATTCTCAAGTCGCATTTAAGCTGACACTTTTCTTTTTTTTTCTCAACATATTTTCTCCGAGAAAAACATCACCGAGTATTTTCTTATCTCCTTTCATCCCCCTCCCTCTCCCCCTCACCCCGACATTTTCTTCCCTCCTTATTTATTAATTTTTTCTAACGTTAAAAATAATTCAGTGAATTACCAACATTTGTTTTGAGTCTTTCTTTCATTAAAAATTCACGTTTAATGTATTTTTGAAATCATAAATTTTCCGGGATTTCCTTCGCTTTTCCGCCGCCCGAAGACAATGCCTTCGCTTCGATTTATAACAATCATAAGAAAAATCCATTAAAGAAATTTACTGAGGAATAAAAAAATTTTTTTTTCTCTCATCAGCTTGAAATTTATTAATTGTTGAAAATTATTTATTTTATACTTTTTCTTATGGGTGAAGTGTTACAGGTGGAAATGTTAAAGGTTGAGAAGGAAAGGGGAAAGGTTGCGAGTGAAGTTGGTTCTTTGCTCGAATAAGTTTTCCTTTTCTGTCTGTTTTGTTTTACTTCTATTTTTATCTTTACATCTCTTTCATTTTCATTCATTTTCACTTTCGTTCTGAGTTTCACATTTTTATTCCTTTAATTTTCGGTCTGAAAGTGTAAAAGCAATTCGTTCATCCGAGACCGATTCGGAGATGGAATATATGGAGAAAGAGCGGCAGTATAACAGGGAAGAATGAGTTTCCTCCTGTTGGTACCCCTGAGAACATAAAAACAGCGGTTATTATCGGAGTTTCAGTCCGTTACAGTCCGGTTTTTAATAGGCGGATATAATAACTATAAAAAAGAATAATTAAATAATGTTTTCCTTTCGGCCTTCGTTAAAAATATTATTTCGACTGTTTTGAAAAAAAAAGGCAGAGCAGTGCTTTCTCAAAAATAAAAATAAACTACCGTAATGTTATTAAACAAATACACGTCACAAAGTATACAAAAACCCGAACAGATTACAAATTTTTCTTATTTATAAATTGTAGCGCCTAATCAATTTCAGATTGGCCACACAAAGAGCGCCAATGCACCACGGAAAGCAGATGTATAATTTCACTTTAAATGATTAAAAAAGTTCGAAAAGAGGGATTTGAACATTTTTCAGTTTTCTAAATATATATAATTAAGAATTAATCTAATACGAATTGATAATATAAATATCTGTCTAATTTTGTCCGCCTGATTGATGTCTATTTTATACATCATTTTACATTTTACATTTTATTTTAGATTTATAAATTCTACTCTGTTTATATATTCTATATAATCTATCTTACATTAGATAAATATATAATATCTATTTGAAATTGATATAAATTGAAAAAATTGATAATATAATTGAGTAGTTAATATAATAAGAATTGGCATTGTTTTTCGATTTACTTAACTTATACTTAATATACTTATACTTAACAATTAACTTAACTTAAATTTTACGAATTTACTTAACTTATACAAAACTTACATCAGATAATCCTAATTTTATTGTATTGAGGGTTTCAGTGCAACAGATTATAACTAAAAAAAGTTTTATACACCTAAAAATGTTTGATAGAGATTACATTTTTTCTTTCCTAATTAAAACAAAAGATAAACCAATAGTTGAAATTCTTCAGCGTCATTAATCATTTTTACCTTAACTTCTCTTTCCGGTTTTTCCTCCCCAAAATCTGACGACAAAAACCCCCTCAGAAAAAATAGTTAATATAACACTCCAAATTCCCCTTTGCTGTAATGAAACGTTTCCAAAAATGTTTGACTTTTAAATTTGGGTTGTGTGATTTCTTGTAAGGGTTGCTCGGGGCTTCTCCGGAGGGAGTGTGTCTGTAAATGAAAAGAGGAGAATTGTGATTAAAGTGAAAATAATGAACCCCCGAAGACAATGGAGTGTGTTAAAGCACACTATTCCGAGGATGTTGGGTAAATTTGGTATTAGTTCGGCCTCAACGTGGGCGACTCCAATGTAATTTCTTAGAGCCGTCCGCCCTCACTTTTGACAACCCCCATAATCGAGGAAATCTCTTCTCGACAATTAATATAAATTTTGGAGAGGAAATTTCTCCGGTTTGGAGAGGTGCGACGACTGCATAAAGAATTTATGGTTATGCTAACAGCAGGTGTGACTCTTAAAAGCTCAATTTTACATCTCTGTTTTGTCACAGTTGTATTGACGATTCCAAAATTAATTTTCTCTTTCACCTTCGCCAATAACTCGACTCCTAACTGTGGTCTCTTATTTGGACAGCAATGCCAGATTGTTGATTTATTTAGATTAATAAATGAAGAAAAAAACATTTTATTTAAATAAAAGATGGCTGAGATGACATACACTGTATAACACTTTGTACTGCATTGTATATTTAATATACTCAGCCAAGTTCTCTAAACTTAAATCTCTAAAAATTTATAAAAATTTCATTCTCTAAAAACCTATAAAATATAAATCTCTAAAAATCTATAAAACATAAATCTAAAAAAATCTCTAAAATATCATTCTCTAAAAATCTATAAAATTTCATTCTCTAAAAATCTATAAAATACTATTTTCTAAAATTCTGTAAAATTTAAATCTAAAAAAATGTCTAAAATACTGTTCTCCAAATATTCATAAAATTTAAATCACACAAAAATTAATTCTTTATAAATGTCTAAAAATTTAAATTTCAAAAATTACATTTTCTAAAAATCTCTAAAACTTAAATCTGCTCCTTCTTTGATTCTTCATCTGATATTTTTATTTGTGTTACTCATAAACAAACAAATTTGAAATGAAAGATTGTAAAAATAATTATTTGGATTGCAAAAGCCTCAATACAATTATGAGCATATTGTTCCCAAATTTATATAAAATTAACATTGACGCTCACAATTAAAATTTATCGAAATATAAAAACTTATTATTCTGTAAAAGGGCAAAAGGTCACATCAACACTGAGGAAATCAGAAATGATTCCACATTTGAAAGAAACAGAATTAAGTAAAGTTATGCCTTCGAAACAGAAATCTTTGTCGGTTCGCGAAAAAGTAACTTTTTTATTTAATCAAAAGAAGAAATGAGAAAAGTAATAACGATGATGACGATGATAATGATAAAATACTGAAACTAGGAAAGAGTTGTTTTAATGAATTTCCACGCGAAATTATTGCCTTTGTTGAGTTTGGGATAAAACCATTCTTAACTTTTCCTTTTTCCCGCACCGCCATTTAAAAAAAAACATCTGTCTCCTTTTCTTTCTCACTTCGTTTCCGTTTCTGTTTTGTTTTCTATTAACTTCCTACTGGGTTTTCTTGGGTTTTGTTGGGTTTTGTTGATCCCGCGCTTTTCATTGTCACTGCCCTCAAAGGAAATTTAATTCTGACTCTTTTCTGTTTCTTCAGAAACAGTTCTGAGGTTTCCGGAGAAACAATACAAATGTTGTATTTCCAGAAGAAGTTGATGCATTTAAAAAGGCGAATTAATTTATGAAGACGAAAGGGGTATTCCCACCTTTAAATTATCAACTGCAGTAAAATTTATACATAAATTAATATTTTAATACAAAATTAAATATTTATAATATAAAAAATATTAATTTACAATATAAATAATTTAATTTGATAATCCAGTCGAAGTAGACAATTGATGTTTACATAAATTCCTAAGAATCTGAAACTTTATGAAATTCTACAGAGTGTAATTATATATAAAATGTCAAAACTCTTCTAAAATCCTATTTCGGGAAATACTGTATAAAATATCATTTTCAGTAAAACGGTAAGGTTAATGGTAAAAGTAGTACAAAAATTGTAGAGGATAAAATTATCTACAAATTTGACCCGCAAATGTCGCCATTTTAAAAATGGCCACCAAATATATAATGTGAAATGTGTCATTCAACTTTTTGAATGGTTATATCTCAGAAACGGTGGCTCTTAGGAAGAAAAGTAAAAATACATTTTTTGTAGGTAATTTTACCCTCTACAATTTTTGTCTGAGGTAATTTCGTGATAAAACTTACCGTTTTGCTGAAAATGGCAAAAAAACTATTTTTCTCCCCGAAATCGGATTTTTGAAGACTTTTGACATTTTTTATATAATTATACTCTTAACAATTTCACAAAAGTTTCAGCTTCTTATGAATTTATATAATTTCACCCCTCATTTTTGCGCTAATTTGAGTGGACTATAATGGAATTATAAGAAACAGAAAAAAATATATTATAAAAGGAAACAAAAAAAAGGCTGTTAAAAGACAAAATATAGAGGAAAAGACCCAATTTGAAACTTCAGCAAAAAGCTCTCCAACAGCTTTTGTTCTGACCGCAATTAAAATCGAGTTAAGCAGTCAATACTTTTGTGGGAAAATACCGAGAAAATATAGCGTCTCAGCGAGTTTATAACCCGAAGTGATTGATTGCACGAAGAACCCGGAAAAAACTGGATTCGATTTTATCTCTCAGGTTCAATCATCAATTTGTCACGAGTTTGGAAAGTTGGAAAAAATTTCCCGGTAAATCAGCTTAGGTCAGGAGTTGGAGAGGCAAAAGTCTTGCCTGTTGTTCGTAAATAAATTGAGGAAAAAAAAGTTTTTTTTTGAGAGAGAGGTAAAAGCGAATGGGAGGTCGAATTTTTTTCCGCTGGAGGGAAAATAAACTTTTTAAAAAACAGACGTCATTTCAAATGACTTAAAGTTTATTTCAATAAAAGTTTCCCCAGAAGTTGACAGACAGCCTTTCACCACCTTTAGTTTGAATTTCCCGTACCTTTTCCGCGATTGATATCTCTCTTTTAATTTTTCCTTCGACGGTTTTCCTCTCCAATTCCACAAATTAAAAAACTCCTTTCCTTATATCATTGCAAAAGTTCTTTTCGGACTCGTTGAATTGAAAATTTTTTTTTTTGGAAAGGAAAAACTAAACAGTGCAATCGAATCAGAGATTCAAGGTCATATAAACTCCTAAGAAGCTGAAACTTGGTCAAATTGTTCAGAGTATAATTATAGATAAACTGTCAAAAGTCCTCAAAAATCCAATGGCGAAGGGTGAAAGGTCAAAACAATTAGTTTTCCCCCATTTTCAGCAAAACACATAATGTCAACTGAGTCATCCAACTTTTTGAATCGTTATATCTCAGAAACGATGGCTCTCAGGAAAAAAAGTATTGATATATTTTTTATAGATAATTTTATCCTCTACAATTTTTGTCTGAGCTATTTTTACGATAAAACTTACCGTTTTGCTAAAAATGGCGAAAAATGAATGCCAATGTTGCCATGTTAAAAATGGTCACAAATGTGTCATTCGACTTTTGGAATGGTTATATCTCAGAAACGATGGGTCTTATGAAGAAAAGTATAAATACATTTTTTGTAGATAATTTTATTCTCTACAATTTTTGTCTGAGATATTTTTACGATAAAACTTACTGTTTTGCTGAAAATGGTGAAAAACTAATTTTTTTGATCTTTGACATTTAATGTATAATTATATTCTGAATAATTGCACCGAGTTTGAGCTTCTTAAGAATTTATATAACTTCACCCCTTATTTTTAACTAATTTGACCGGACTAAAATATAAATTTGAAAATGAAAACGACCTTAAGAATAAGAAAAATAAAATAGTGTTCCCATTGTGAGGTTATAAAGTGTAGTTTAAAATACGGGAATGTCAACAAAGCTTCCAACAACACTTTTTTTCCTGCAAAGTTTGCAAATTTTTTAAAATTTTAATTAACCGTTACTTCGCAAAACTGTTTTAAACTCTTCATTCTCAGCAGTGAAATTTCCCGAGGCAATTTCGAAAGATATAACAAAAATTTACTATCATTTTTAAGTGCGAGTTGTTATTGTTATGCCCCACAATTCGGAGAAACTGCTTTCCATCCCCTTTCCACCCCTTTTATTCCGCACCCTCTCCCACTGGATGGGAATACTTTTACTGTGTGAATTTCTTTATGAAAAATTTTTTCATGAAAACTTTTTTTTTTATGAAAGACCGTGAAATTCTCTAATTAATGAAGTACAATTGAATTAGAGTTATTGGAAAGTGATAAGAAAGACTAATTTTGTCGAGTTTTTATCTGAGAAGGCAAATGAAATTTCTCACTTTCCTTCGCCATCATCAAAGAAAAAATAATTGAAAAAGGAAATTAACCCAAAAGAGGAAATAAGTTAATTCACAATTGAAAATTCAGTCGGACATTTTGTAAAAAGTCTTTATGATTTCTCACATCGGTCAACCCTTTCGTTCCGAGAGCGTTTTCCCCCAAAATGAGCTTCTTCTTCTAAAAATGAATTCAGAATTCGCACAGCGAGTGATTTATAACTCCTTGACACCCTCCCTCCCCTCCCTCCCGCTCCTTCCACCCCCCGCAAGGTGAGGGAGAAGTCCTGAAATAGGTTCAAGTCGCTTTAGTGAATTACGATGTCTGCAGCGCGTAGCTCATTCTTTATAAAGCGCGATAAGGGATGGGGGTGGATGGGATGGAAGGGGGTGGATGGGGGATTTAATAAATACTTCCCTGTCAAGAATTTTTTACTCACCTTGAAATGAATTTTTGGTTTTTTAGGCCAATTTATGGGGTCTTTCCAAGATATAAATCAGAATTTCCCTAACTGGGGAGCCATCACACCCTTTGATTGTTATTATTTCCTGTTGGAACATAAGCGGATGTAACCCTTTCGGGAGGGAGGGATTGCCATGAGTTTCCTCTTACGTCAAACTCCCTTACGCTCAAGTGCTGTTGTGCAGATAATTTCTCTGAATTAAGCTTCTCTAATTCCCCATCATGAAAAGCTTTTTTTTTCTAAATTGCTGCTGTCGATTTCTTCTTATCGACGTTGGAAAACCCGAATGAAATAACGGCAGATTCAGCTGTTAATTATCCCGAAGGAGTGTTATTTGTTTTTCGATCCCATTTCCACTTTGGCTTTCGTCACTCTTCTCAACAGTGATGGAAGAACTTTGTCCTGCGCATAAGATCGCATGAATTAGCAATTAGAGAAACTGAATTCGGATATGTGTTCGGCTTTCCCGCGGGCTTAAGTTTTTTCAGGCGGAAAACGTCTCCCAACTTCGGATCAATTCGTATTTCTTCGGAAAACTCCAACGCTCTCTTTGGTGAATTTGCCAAAGGAATTTTATAAGAGGGTAATAACTTTCTTTGACTGAACGCAGAAACAACAGGAGAGGTCAACGGGGTTCGCCCCAAAGATAGAAAGAGAAAGAGAGAGAGAGAGAGAGAGACAGAAAAGACCGCCAAAATTCGCTACGAACCTTTTATAATTATTATCATTGCTTAGTCGACTAATTGTTTTGATTTAAACGCAAAGATTTTGAGAAAGAAAACAGACGATTCTCCGCCATCTTGAAAAATAAATATATTTTCAGTTAATTTAACTTAATTAAGTCTTTTAATTAACAAGACGAAATGGATTGATGAGTACATGAGAAAATTTTACATAAAAGAAAACGGATTTATACTAACAGATTTACGAATATTATACATTTCCGTATTATTTCAGTGTTACTCTTTTAACATTCCCAAATTGGATTGTTTTTCTTAAGAGTTTATGTGACCTTGAATTTCTACTGTTTAGTTTTTCCTTTCAAAAAAAAACACAAAAAATTCAATTCGTCATTTCTGTACTTAATATTGTCTTTGGGTGGAATAAATACAGTTGAGAGTGTTTCGACGAAAAGTTAATAAAATGCCGATTAAATCGATTTTATAGGAGGAACAGTTATTTATCAGCAAACAAACCAAAATTTCAACTATTGCTGAGGCTAAATGTGCAATTCTCATAAATCTCCAGTATTTCTCTCGCTTCCTTTAGGAATGGTTTCCGATATGATTTTCGATTTAATTTAAACGATCCGAAGGAGACGGAAGGAAATTTTTAGGCGGGAAATTGAGTCTCAAAGTATTTAATTAATTTCCGGAGCGCAAAACAAATTTATATAAGGCGGAATAAATTTTCGTTTGCATTTTCATAACTCGGGGTGTATAACTTGAAAAACTCTCAGTATATAACGGCGGAAACTCTGTAGAGTTGAACAAAATGTTGGATTCGACGATTCGATAAAAGTTCCGCAAATGATAAATTTACACAAAAATTTAGAAAATTCACTTTTGAATATTCATTTTCTCAATGAGAATCGACACTTATATCGGCAACACTGCCTAAGTTCGAACAACGATAAAAAAAAAAGACTGAGCAGAATACAAAACAAATGGTTTTAGTTTGAAACTCATTAAAGTGAAAGAATCTCTTAAAAGCGAAAGGGTTTTATCAAAACCAACGAATAATCAATTTTTTCTTTCTGGTGAGAAACTCAATTTGGAAAAATCCAAGCTTTTGTTTTTCTTTATTATCACTCTCAGAGTAAACAGTTTTTTATTTTCTAATTCTTATTCAAACAAGAAATATTCGAAATATTTGAGAATGAAATGGGCTAGAGTGATCCCTCGAGAGAAGGAATTTCCCTTTTTTCTAAATTAAAAAAAAGGAGAGACATTCGCATTCATTAACCTTTCCATTGTTGGAAGTTTTCCCGTCGCAGAGGAAAACTTCAATGTGCACAACAAGAAATTCCTTTCTTTGAAAAAAACCCCTCATCGATCCGTCTTCTCTCGAGGTGCGAATCTCAGAGTGTGGGAATACAATCATACAATCTCCTTATTGCGGTATTTATCCTCTCATAGATTCTCTTATTGTTTACTAAAAATCCTTCCAATGACAACTGTTGCTCTTATGTCTTTCAGAAAACTCTGTCGAATCAAAAACGAGTGCTGACAGAACCTCCAGGAAAATTCCTGTATCGACAGCTCAATATTATTCCTGTCAAAGGCAGTCAAATTAAAATAAATTTTCTCCATCTAAAAAGTGAATGAAATTATTAAAAGTAACACTTATAATTTAATATAAAAAAGCTGAACGGAAGTTTTATTTTAACAAAAAAGCAACTCAAAATAGGCCTAATTATTTTTAGAACGCGCGTTTTCTAAAAAAAGGATTATATTAGAAAATAACCATTTATTAAAAAGTTTAATTATTAATTTATTAAATATTTTTAACTTATAATATTCATTTTATATAATTATTTTATAATTTATTCCTTTTATTTATATATTTATTACAAAATTTATTTATTTTTTTTATTTATTTTATTTATTTATTTTTATTATATATTATATAATTTATTATTATTTTCTTTATATTATATTATTTATAATTTATATGTTGTAGCTATTAATTTTTATATAATAATATTTTATTTTATAATATTAACATTTATTTATTAATACAGTGGCGGTTTAAAAGTATTACGAAAATACAAAATTTATTGTAGGATTTTATTATATATAATTTAGTTATCAATACTATTAATAATATATTTGTGAGCAATAAAATAACAAATTATACAAAACGTAATATTTAGACTTCTGCTTTTTCTTTATTACTCTCACTTAGTTCTGATATTATTACGTATAATTATAGAATAATTCTACTGTTACTTTGTAATTAATGTTATATTTATAAATGTGATAACTATTGTACTCTTACGGGTGGAAAAGTATAAATTTTGTATTATCAAACTAATTATGAGCGTTACTGTATTTCAAAATTTATTTCATAATATAATTATATTTAATTGAATTATTAATTTGAAAAAATAACATTAATGAGAAAGATTTGCTATTTGATGATAATTTTCTCTAAAGCCAAATGGTGATTTTTGGATAAAAATTAAGTGGGAAAGTATTTTACATGTTGGTAACACTGACAGACTTTGGAAATGTGTCCCAAAGGCTTTTATTCTCGTCAGAGTTAACGTAAATCACTTTTGAATATGAATAAGAAATTTACGTTTATGCATTCAAAAGTTTCGGAAAATTATGTTTTGAGACGACTCAGTCTCTCATTAAATGATAAGTGTTAAAAGAGCCATTTTCACGATATAACTTACCGTTTGGATGAAAATAGAGATAAATTAATTTTTTTGACCTTTGACCCCGCGGCTTTTTGAGGAGTTTTGACATTTTATGTATAATTATACTCCGAACAGTTCGACAAAGTTTCCGCTTCTTTGGAATTTCCAAACGTTCGGATAAATCAAAACAAAAATAATTATAATCGCTCAAACGCTTTCTGATTGGCGAATTTGAACCTCTATTACTGTACATTCAATCCGCGCATGCGCAGACAAATGCATTATGATCTCATTCCAAAGTGCTGATTTCGAAAAGGCGCTGTGATTGGTGGAATCAGTGTCGATTGGACCGTCGTTTTGAAGCGGCCATTTTGATTTTTCTCATGCGAATGTATTATTGAAATATTTTTATTTTTAATATCCGGATTTGAAATTATTTAGTAACTCTTTGAGAGGTAAGTCGAGAAAGAAGTTTTTATCTTTTCTGAAAGGACAACTCGTCCTTTATAAGTTAGAATTGAACCTTTTTTAGTGAATACTGAAAATAGAAATTAACAAAATCTCAGTGTTTATCTTTTTGAAATATTATTACTAAAGAACAAACATATCATAAAGATCTCATATTAAAGAAGTTTCTAAGTAATAATAAGAAGTTCTACTTTGGTGGAAGTCACTTTTAGAAGAAATAAAAACATCCGAAAGGATTATTGAATATTATGTCCTTGAGAGATAAATCCCGAAAGGTTCATCTTTTTAATGATTCCCTGGAAAACCTTTTTGAACGGTCTCCTGTGCAATGATTTCCCGAATGGAAATTCTCAACTCCTCCTCTCAACTCCCGAAAATGTCGGCAGGAAATGACTGAATGGAAACTCTTCTTTTTATCAGAAGAAAATGCCTTTTCGGTCACGACGTTTCGTGGAAGAAACTTTTACCTGTGACTTTATGTAAAACGTTTTAAAGCTTTTCGGCGGAGGAAAAAATTAATGAGAAAAGTTTGACTCGTACAAAAGAGAAAAGGGGAAAAATCTAATGAAAACTGGAAATGTTCGGCCATTTTTTGGGTGGGTTTTCGCGGAGGAATTTTAAGTTTGTTGACATTTTTGACATAACTGAGGGGCAAAAAGGTACTGCGGATTTTTCCTTAATTATTCGAATATACTGTATATTTTCTGTAACGTTTTCATACATAAGGGTAAAGGAGAATAATAAAAGGCTTTTGCATTGTGACAGAGCTTTACATGCTCTTTCGAATGACACAAATTTCAACTTTGTAGGCCTCATGGTTGCTGAGCTACAGCGTCTTGAAGAAGGTATACAATTGGGCGCCAAAAAAGTTTGAATTTTCAACGCTCCATAAATTTTTACTGCATCAACGGATTTTGGCCAAATTATGCATGACGACAGTGCATCACTAGAGCTTCAAAATGAGCCATGTTGGACCTTCCTAGCATCACCTCACCGGGAGCCATGGGGGTGCAAGATTGTGGGGAAACACCATTTTATTGATTTTTGCCCAAGTTTGAGACAACACAGAAAAATAGTGTCATCTCAGATTTCGCTCTAACTTTGCTCGTTGAAAGGGCATATTTTGAGCTTTCAAACGCACCCGGTTTAATTTTAGAGAGACCACTCTGAGGGGGTGAAATTGGCAACTAAATTTGTTGATTTATAACTCTAAAAAAATTAAAACGAATTATAACAAATAGAAACACAAAAAGCAAAAGCTGAATGACACTTTTTAATTAAAATGCGATTTGTCTTTTGATAAGTTCCTCTTTCCTCATCAATTAAAAAAGAAAACTAAAGGATTATGTTAATATTTTTTAAGGTTTTTACTATAATTTCCAACAGAAAAGATATTTTAGGGACGTTTGTATCCATCACATTTACACTCCTTAAGGCTTTCTTATCAAAGAAAAGGAATAAAGATGAAAGTGATAAGGAGCGATATAAGAATGGCAAATAGCGAACAGTAAGACACCGATAAAAGCGGAAGTATTTGATTTAAATTTCAAATTCGAAAAAAAAGCCGTCGCATAATGGCGGCTTATCAGAGAAACGGAACATAATCCGCCATTTAAACGTGCGTGCTGTTTTTCTTCTCGAAAGCACCTCTGAATTTTCTTCTGCTTTCTCGGAGAGGTTAACGAAAAGGGTTTTCCTTTAGCAGAAGTTTGGAAAGATTATAATTCTGAAAAAAGTGTAAATCCGCCCTTTTGAATATAAGAAACATTTGGAAATCCTGTTTACAACTCAATGCAGAAATCCTATGAGAATTAAATCCTCCCCCTTGTTTCCACCCCTCCTCGTTATTTAACTTCCAAACAATTTTAATTGCTGCCTTGTTATTTAAATTTCTTAAATTTGTGGACTTGTTGACAATGGCTGACTGTTTTGAAGCTTTCGAAAGAGGAAAAGGCTGCAATGGGCGCTTCCTTTAGGCCAAAGTCGGCCTTAAAGAAGGGGAGGGAAAGGGGGAAACAGTGAAATGAGCAGAGTTCCATGTCAGGAAGGGATCCTTTGAGGGGAGATGATGCTACAAGGTGTAATATTTCAGAGGGGGCGAAAGGGGGCGTAACCTGACAACCGACTCTTGAAAGCTCTTTAAACTTGTTGAAAGCAATTTCGGGAGCAGCCCGAATTTTCATTTTTCTCCCGACTAACTTTCACTTTTTAATACAAATCCCTGAAATTTAAGTAATAAAACCGGTAAAAGCTTCCTGTTGACATAGGGAAGTTATTAGAACAACTCGTAAACTTTGACATTTTCTTAATAAATCGCTTTCGGTGAAATTTATTAAATAAAATTTCCACGAGAAACTAATGTTTTTTTTTTTAAAGATTTTCAAGAAGTCGATGCCAGGAATTTGGTTTCTGTTTTAACACTTTTTCCTAAACTTATATTAGCTGAATTCACAAAATCCGATAAGAGAATGTGTATTTTCCGCTATTCGGTCGCATTCACATCGCCAACAATATGGCGATCAAATGTAAAACAATGGGAATCTTTCATTTATGCCTACACGTGGGCGTTTTTAATTAGTTTAATTAGAGCAAATTCCGAGTGGATGTTAGTTTTAAGGTAATTTTTATGTTTTTTGTATATTAAGAATAATAAATGAGGCTATGGATAAATTTTATTGAGAAATAGAAATAGTAAATGAAATATTATTATATCATTATAATTATATATGTGACGAACCGGTAAGCGACAATGGCTTCCGGAATGCTCACAACGAAACAGGAGGAAAAAAGAAGATGGAGAGAAGAAAAAAGAGGAAAGAGGAAAAGAAAAAAGAGAAAAGGAAATAATAAAAAACAGGAAAAGAAAAAAGAGGAAGGAAAGTTTATGTTTATGTTTAGTTTAGAATTAATTTGGAATAAGAAATAAAATTCTTTTGAGATAATTACTCTCTAAATTATTACATATATTATTATTATATTATAAATAAATAATGAAATCCGTAGTTTTAGTCATTCGTTTTATTTTATTTTATTTTTTTTTAATTTTTGGATTTACATAGGTGCTTAGTTTTTCAGTCTCTTTTGTTTCTTTTTTTTGTTTGCTTTGTTTTGTGTGCTCCGAAAAGGATGCAATTCTATTTAGTGCCAAAATGGCGAAAATAAATGTATTATATTCTGTTATAAATAAATAAATAATAACATAATAATAAAGAATTAAATCAAAATATAATTGGAGAGGTGTCTAAAGTGACACCTTTGGTCAAGGATTTATTATACTTTTTATTTATATTTTATTATACTTTACTTTTATTTTATTATATTTTACTTGCACTTAGATTTTACTTATACTTAATTTACTCGGTTCCGCTTTGCAATTTTGAAAAAATTCCTTCGTTACCGTATTCTGCGGAAAAATTCATGAAAACTGACCAAATTTGAAGAAAATTAGTTTGGAGGTGACGGAATGGCAATGAAATTATCGTGCTTGGTATCAAAAATGACCCCCAAGGTCGTTGTAGTGTTTTAAAAATATTCGTAACTGATTTGGTATCTTAAAAATGTCATTGCTATTTGATAATTTCCCTTAAATTGAAATCCACCGCAGTTTTTAAAGATCTGAACCCCTAAAAAAATTTGTTTTAAACTAAAACTTGCCAGAAGCCATTGAGGAAGATTTAAAAAAAACAGTTAAAAAAGGGTTCGGTTGCGAACTCTCCGACATTATGACAGAGAGACGCGAAATCTACGGTAAACACCAAAGGATTTATTTCAAGAAAACTCATTCCCCCCTCAGACCTTTGGAAAAGTGATTTTGCTCAATTCCCCACAGTGCGACTGCCGAAAAGGGGTAAAACCACTTCAACCCTTAGAGAAACACATTCCGATTTTTTTACTTTCTCGGGATTTCACTTTTGACCTGTGAACTTTGATCTGCCTTTGGGCTCACCGCAAACTTAATGAAAAATCAGGAAAGGTAAAACAAACGTGAAACTCAATCTTCGGAAAGAAAAAAAAACACAAGAAATTAAAAAAAGTTCTAAAACGAGCGGAAACTTTTATCTTTTTTCCTTATTTTCCTCCCCTTTCATTTCTTCCTCCCCTTATCGTTACCACCACCCCAATTATGGGTTTCATTGGAGGAAATCGGGTCATTGGCAAAGAGGATACTTAACCCAATTCTAAGATTCAGTTGAAAATCATTTATTCAATCAAAATTAGAGGAATACTTTCAAAATGCAGAATGTATTTCCGTTGTAACCCTTTTAAAGTGGACATTATTTCCTGGAAAAACTTTCTTAAGACTTAACACATTTGTGTGCCATCAAAAGTTTGGTTTGTAACGGTCATTTTGCGTCTAACGTCTTTTTGCTGTCTTCAGCAGCAAACTCTCCTTCTCCCGTTTCCATTGTGAACGTCATTTGGTTTAAATCAAAAACTATGAAAAAGTTTGATAGCTTTTTGGGGGTGAAAAGTTGTAAAAAACTGTCTCCGTTAATATTTCAACCGTAATTTCTTTTCGAGATTTCCCGTTATAAATTATGAAATACTTTGAGGAGATACATAAAATTTGAGGTGAAATCTTCCAAAAGCGGTTTTCATTCAAAAGTCACCAATTATCCACTCTTTATACCGAAAACGACGACCACCTTTGGAAAATCCCAAACACTTTTCCTCCTTTCATCGCATTATTAAAAAGTGAAAACTCTCTGAGAGATTTTGAAATTTGTTTTGAGCTCATAAGTTCTTTCAATTCTTTTTATTTCAAAATTGGTATTTTTCTTCGTTTTTGATTTATATAAACTGAAATAAACCTTAAATATTTTCAAATATTTTCTTAAAAAGCATTTGACCGTTTCCGCCATTACTTTTGGCATTTATTTCCTTTAAAACAATCTTAAATAAAATAAATAAATATTATAAAATAATATTATCTATTATAAATAATTAAATAAAATAAATAAAATCTTAAATAAATAAATGTCTGATCTCAAACTGTAATTTCCGTACTGTTGTATTTGTTTACAACTGTAATGATTTCACATGGAATGTTATCGCTGTCCGCATACAATTCCTACAAAAGCTAAACAAAAGCTGATCATCTCTTCCGGTTTCAAAACTGTCCGTCAACGAATACCCCATAAGGGCTGTTAAGACTAATCTTTTGAAAGATTTGGAGGGTTGAAATTTATTACCCTCATTTGGTCCATTTCGAAGAAAAAGTTAGGATTAATGGGCGGCAAAGTAGAATTAATCGATAATGTCGAAACTGAGCCATTAGTTCAGCCATTCCTGTCACTGTAATAATATAAATTATAAATACTAATGTAATCATTTAATAATAATAATGGTATAAAAAATAAATATAATAAATAATATAATAATAAATCATTGAAAAAAGTTTTCAAAAATGCCATTCGTTATAAACAGAGTGGGTAATGGGTTAAAACGATTCACTGGGTTAACCTTTGAGTGTCAGCTACGAGTTATCTCGTGGTGTTTTTATTTCAATAAAAATTGCACTACAATATTATAATAGCATTCGCTGTAATTTTTATTAAAATAAAAACAGTACGAGATATTTAGCCGGCACTTTTGGTTATACATTCTTAATACGTGTTATCTCGTAGTGTTTTTATTTTTATAAAAATTGCAGTGAATGCCATTACAATATTATACTGGCACTACACTACAAAATAACTCTATATGAAATTCCTTTGCAGAAATTTCTGTATCAAAAATTTTGTATAAAATTGTACAAAATTTTTGTATCAAAAATTCCACTATGAGATATCTCGTACTGTTTTTATTTTAATAAAAATAGCAGTACATAAATTGTAATGGCATTCTCTGCAATTTTTACTAAAATAAAAACACTACGAGATAACTCGTAGCTGGCAGTTTTGTTATAAATTTTTAATACGAGATATCTCGTAGTGTTTTTATTTTAATAAAAATTTGGAGTACAATATTGTAATAGCATTCATTGCAATTTTTATTAAAATAAAAAAGAACTGAGAGATAACTCGTAGCCGTCACTCAATGGGTTAACATTTGAATACGGCCACCATTTCGCTTCTGTCAAAGAGTCTGAGTAAAAAAGCTGAGAAACACTGTCAGTGGTACAGTATGATACAATACAGACGGTTGTCCTTAAAAGGGAGCGATCTTAAGGGGATAAGCGGGTTATTCGAAAAGGAAAGGAAAACAAAGCAAAAAAGCGTTTTAAAAATAATGAAGCGAACCTTTTGTTCCGGAAACAAAACAAAAACCAAATTAAAAATGGCAGAGAAAATTAATTTAAGAAGAAAAGGAGTTTTCAGATCGAAAGTCTTGGAAGCTCTCACAACGACCATTTGCATATGCACAACTCGAGTTGTTTTCTTCCGTTTCCGGTGCGCATCCACCCCTGTGTTTGCAACCCCAATTAGAAACGCCGACCTCTTATCATATTAGTATTCATTCGCCATTTCCCTCATTAAAATTTAACTCGAGTTTTATCTAACGGCTCTTAAAGCTCTTTCGTCAGCTTTCTTCTCTCCGTTTCTGTCCTCCGAGATTAGTAATCGTTTCACCTGAAAGCACTTCGAAAGGCTCAAACCTTTCCAACCTTCGCCGAAGTGAAACCAATTTGGACGGATTCCAGAGAAGTCCCGTCTCCAATTTCTTTTCGGCAATCAGTATTTGTTTTCTCTGTCGCCTTTTGAGGTTCGCTCGCGAAAGGATCCCACACGAGGAGCGGCAATCCCTCAGGACTCCCCTCCCGTTCCCCATTCTAAT